>JAECUM010071731.1:0-18893 GCA_016617855.1 Megalonaias nervosa | reverse complement strand
TATATATATATATATATATCCTTCTCCGGTCATCGGAAAAGCACTCGGCCTCTGGTCCTGACAGGGTCAAAATTGCCTGGTCCGTGTAAAACGTTTTGATGTACTCGTCCCTGTTCCGCGTATAGGCATATTTACATCTGGAGTGTAAATCTGGGCTCATTTTGATACTCTTAACATGTAACAGATACAAGGCCTGAATGGGATGGGGTGGGGACAGGGTGTCCTGACCCGCCTCCCGCTAAATAAATAAAACGTACACACACACACACACACACACACACACACACACACACACACGGTCACTTCAGTTTTGACCATAATTTTATGTTTGTGCACTATTATTAGGTATTATGCACACTCTGAGTAAATCGATACAAAAGACTTTTGCTTTCGTGAACTTTCAAGGACAGTCAGGGCCCTTTTGAAATCTTTGAAACACTGCCCCCAACACTTCACCTGCTCCGGCCCTGATTCGGCCACGTCACTTAACACCAAGCACACGTCAGTTATAGAGTACTTTTATCTACCTTATATACTCGCTTATAAGTCGAGTCAACTGCAAACAACAATGATTCTGGTTTGCCGCAGCATAATGCGCATGCAGATCAGGGTCTGTGTTAGTTCCACTGACTACCCCTAACGAACAGCAAAGACCCAGATCTGCCGGCTCGTTATGCAATGGCAGATATGATCTGGGTCTGTACAATTTGCAGTAAGACTCCACTTATAAGCTTGTATTATATAATTTGCGTGTAAAATGGGCAAAACTCAAGAATGTGTTATGGTGCAGTTTCAAACATGGGCCTTGATTTCTCCAGGGTATTTGCATTTACAATTATAATTTTCTGTAATGTAGGCATCAATTGGATGTGGAGAAAGTTTCCTTTTCGGACAGCTTTCAAGCAGCTTTATTAGTCAAAACTCCAAGAAGTTAAGAGACAGAGAACATCATTTTGTGACTTTTCTTCTGATCGGGCTCCTAGTATTTGCAAGACTGAAGCTTTATTTATACATTGTCACGCCAAAGAGAAGACGCCATCAGACAGTTCTATAAGTATGTAATTGCTTTTCACCAGAAAATTGTTCCCATCAGTGCATTGTGAATAAGTATTTTATTAAGGGCACACGGTACTAATGATATGGAAAAATGGGAACCAGCCTGGAAATGGGTGAATATTAAATAGAGTATATACGGGTTTGGCTGACCAGGATTGGTTAATAATGTAAGTTATGTTTTAGGAAAAAGAATCTTTTGAGAGCTTATCTTACTTGTAAGTGAAAAAAAATAAAAAAATAGAGACATTGTTTCATTGATGGAATCTCAGTCCTTTAACAGTCTTGAGTTTGGAACACTCATTACTAAAATTAGCACCTGACTATTTGGTGCGGAATTGAAAGCACATGTTTCCAACACATGCAGGTCAAGAAAATGCCGCGGCTCATATCCTTTCCTCTACACAGAAGCTGACATCCAGGCTTCATCTATACTGATAAATATAGGTTTGATCATGAGCACGCAAAAATTTTAAGTTACTGAATTTTTAATATCATGTGTTTGCATAGGTTTACTATGGGAACTGACTTAGTACCGTGAGTCCTTAAGTCTCTCTCCCCATTACTGCCAACTCTCACACAATGCACGCCATTTCAATAGATTCATAAAGCCCTTACTGCGGAAGCAGAAGACGAGACTAATTGGTGTGATGACCAAAAGACGTTCCAGTTCTTTTGGGCAATCACAGTAATCATACCTCTTATGGTACCCTTCAGTAGCTGTCTAGAATGGATATCGGTCTAAAATGGATCATCTAGTACAAAAGCTGGTGGAAATTGAGACGTACGGAGTTTTTCTTTCAACTGCAAGTTGCCGACTTTTGTGTGCGCGCGTGTGTGTGTGTGTGCGTGCGAACGAGCGTGTGTGTGTGTGCATGCGTGCGCGCGTGTGTGTGTGTGTGTGTGTGAAATGCAGTTATATATTTATATAAATTTGGCTTGACCAGGTCAAGCTTCGTTGTCTTGAAAATACATGTGATCTGGGTCAAACGTACCACCGGCCAGACAAAAATAATGAAAACTGCTCCGTTGGCCTAGTGGTCAGAGGCCTGGTGTCAGGATAATGTGACTGGGTAGGACATCATGCTACATGTCTGCAGCACGATGCCCAAGTGCTAGGCATCACTATAAACCGCCACACTGCAGACATCGTAGCGATGTGACTGAAAAAGTGTTAAAGCATGTTAAAAATCCCAGTTAATCACACACACACACACACACACAAATCATGACATTTGTCACTCCTGTCTCTTAATTTCTATCATATCAAATTCTTAAAGATGCGTGATAGCGGGATGAAAAGGAACATTTCTTGACGTTAAAGTGACATAATAACTGAAAGGTGTCACTGTAAACGTGAATACTAAGGAATCAAGGACCATTTATCCATTTCTCACGGTACAAATCTTGTCCTTTATTCATTTATTTATTTAAGGGGCCATGTATTAGAATACAACATGTTCATGGTTTTGCTCATTTTATTCTCAAGCAGCATCCGGTACCTGCAGTTCTTAATAAAAGTGTAAGCAGTGTAGTGGAGAAATGCACCGGAAGTATTGTGTCGAGTAAGACGAAGAGACAGACGAGTATCTGTCGGAACTCAGTCGTCCTATTTTCTGTTGAAACTCACTCGTCCTATTTTCTGTTGGAACTCACTCGTCCTATTTCTCGTAAAATGTTATGTTGTGCCTGCTACTAGCACTTTATTCACAAAGAATGATAAATTAAATGATATTAAATCCTAATTTTGGCCATACTTTGCTTCTTTGGTACACGAGGGATTAGGAAGCGTGCGTATCGAGGCGAAGAACGTGAAGGAAGTTTTTGTGTACAGCCAGTTCCCGTGTTTTCATCCTGTTGTCCACTTTTCCTTAATTTCAATTCTTCCAATTATTGCATTGCATCAGGTCGTGTTAAGGCGGTAGCTTTGATTGCAAACACGTACTCAGTCGGGGAACTACATGTGGACCTTATATCCGCGTATTGTCTCATAGATAACATTCATGAAGCCAAAACTATTTGACGTGTAAATCTTTTAACCATATTCAGCGTCAGCATAGATTTCAAACAGACATAATTTGAACAAGCATCTGTACTTGGCACTGTACCATATTGAAACCCTATGTGACTCTCGGATCATTTGCCTTTTAATTACTCAAGCGAAATACTACTAGTAAAGGTGTCGTCTGAATGGGCATAAGAAAGTTGGTTGATTATTATGGTTTGAACGCCATTTTTCAGCACGTTAGGCTTTCATAGTGAATGAATAAAAGAAATGCGGCCCCTTAAATTGGCTATAGCTTTGTGTTCTGTGAACTTATCCATGCATAAAATGAGAAGCGTCTCACATTAGCACAAACTGAAAAACATTAGGTGGTTTTGGGGTTGTTTTTTTTATAATTTTTTAACGGCAACCGCTCCTCATTCAAAAACAAAAATCTAAATTTGAGAAATTCAGAACACTTAACTAGGAAATGGAAATTGTGCATTTCCTAGGAATAAAACCCGTTTTTCTCTTTTCTCTTTTCTTTTTCTCTAAAATATAAATATCAGACAACTTAGGAGAACCTGGGAGGAAAGATTTGATTTAATGCCGTCCTTACACACAAATCTATAGCATACAAACATTATAGCAAATACACATATAGCATACACAGGGCATAGGGGACCCTTGGCAAAGGTCACAAGAGATGAAAAGGGAAGGGATTCCGACCTGGAGATTGAAACCTAAATCGGATGAACGACCCTTTAGATACACTAGGGAACAAAAAATACCCCATGAAAAATTTATTAAATAAAGTTTTGATCAAAATTCTGTTTATAAAGAAAAACAATGCAACACATCTTTGGGGGTTACATCAACACATAAAACAATATTATTGTTTTGGGATAAGTAGGGGGCATCTGTTTGGTGCCCCCCCCCCCCAAAGTTAGGCTTTCCTGGCGGCCAGTATATTCGGTGGAGGAAGAACCCGTTAAAACTCCGGGAAGAACCACCGACCCACAAGAAGCTACTGGCAAGCTTGATTTCATATCCACGTTGGCCGAGCCCGAGACTCGAATACAAGCGGACATAAGCTGAGACTCGAACCCACGAGACAGAGACTAGGCATAAGAGAGTTTAACTAAAGCATATGATAAATTTAATTAGGTACAATATAACGTACTGTTGAATCTTGGGTTCTATTGCTAGCAATCCCGGTTTCATTAACTTGCTCTACAAACCGGTATATTGTCAATCTGATTAAAATCAGATTTCCACTGCCCTAAGTGAAAATCTGACAGCGACCGGAGTGTCATGTTCTGGTGACCTTTGAATTAGCCAAAGGAGAGGCAGCTTTCAGAATTTTGGAAGTGTCAAAATCGTTCAGTAAACACTGCTGCTCTTCAGTCGTACTGCTCATTCTCTCAAACGCGACCTCATCTGATTGGATGATAAAATTAGCGATTATGGTAATAACACAGATGACCAGAACATGACCCTTAAACGGTCGCTGTAAGATCTTCACGTAGGACAGTGGAGATTGGATTTTAATCAGATTGATATTATATAATCTAGCTATTTGTTTTGACTTCAGACGATAAATTGTACAATTTTTAAAATCACAATGTGTGTGCGTGTGTGTGTGTGTGTGTGTGTGTGTGTGTGTGTGATTTGGATATTTAACGTAGCTTTAAAAAAATTTCAGTCATAGCGCTACGATGTCTGCAGTGTGGCAGTTTGTAGTGATGTCCAGCACTGGGGCATCTAGCCGCAGGCATGTAGCATGATGTCCCCATCCAGTCACATTATCCTGACACCAGGCCGACCAGTCCTAACACTAACCTTTTAATTTTGAAAATGACAAAGAAAAACAAACTATAGTTCGTAAATTGTATACCTGTTATTCTTTCCTATTTCAAAAAAGACTTCGAATTATTTAAATTGTAAGAAATCTTAACGGTTGCTTCGTGGATAAAACAGGAGTTTTCTGTAGAATTTAAAGCTTTAAACATACAGTTTAATCCTCATTGTGTCGTAAAACAGGAAAAACGCATAGTTGCAAATCGAGCAACAGAATGGCCAGTTAAATATCAGAATAGTGAGCAAATTGCTCATGTGCATATATCCCGCTCCACACATATTCTTTTGCTGCTTTGGAGATGGGGCTAAAACAAACAAAAAAATAGTTAACGATTCGTCCGCAAATAGCATGATTAAAATGACTTGTCAACATGCGTATCTTCTGATAATATAATTGCATAATATGTATAGATAGTTTCACAACAATTCAGTCGAAGCTGCGAGAATAGCTGTATTCACAGAATTCTGTCATGTACTGCATCCAACAGGTAAACCGAAAAGAGCAAATACTCTAACAAAAATATCAGGAATGCAAAGACTGGTCAATATGCGCTTCTTTAGGTGATTATCATAATATGCATACATAGCTTCAAGGTAATCCATGAAAAACGAAAATTTCAAGACTAGCTGCTTTCAAATTTTTTGTCTTGCAATTCAACTTTAGGACAAAAAAGACAATAACTCTTTAAAAAAAAGCATGGCGTGAGCAAAGTGATTGTGGATAAGCTCATCTTCAGATGATGGTCATAACATGTACAACATGTCGTGGTGATCAACTAAAAACAGAGACTAGTTGCAGTCAGAATATTCTAACATGTCCTACACCCAGCTCCAAGTCACAAAGAGCACTACCTAAACAATAAAAAAAAAAAAACATTGAAATTTTTTAAACAATGAGCACAGTGGTTTAACAATATGCGCATCATCAGATGACGACCATAATGCACCAAATTTAACGGTGATCCATAACTGTGCTTTCAGTCTTCGGGTATACGTAGCAAACAAGACAGGACAGTTATTGGTCGATATGTGCATACAAAATTGCTGGGCTGGTTGCGTTCACAAGATTGTGTGGCGGACGACAGGACGAACTGAGAGACGGGCACGAAGATTCCTATAAACTATTCAGGCAAATGTGTAAAAATCTCCACATGAAACATACATTTTTTGGGATTTTAAGTAAGGTGCCTGACACGCCTCCAACAAAATGCACACTACATAGGTTGGTGGATAATTATGCTGGATAATGAGTACAGAATGTTCAACCGAGTCATTGCATCGACTGGGTCTGAAACATATAATTTCTATATTGTTCTGTGAACTAAAAGACCAATACGCTGAGAGTTACGACCCTTGTTACTGCGTCGGCGTTCAATCAGGGTAAGAGCAAATTTGTGCTCAAAGGAGTGTTCATTCAAATGCGTCAGAATAAATACACATAAATACAAAATATGCAAGTAGTATGTTTTATCAGAGTAGGCACAAACATTTACAAAAGATACTTAAAATTATCACTAATTGCGGAAATTTCTTGGAAATGCAGACCGTTTTACCCCAAATGACATCTGACCTTTGAAATTCTTCAACGCGTACAGAAGAATATCCTTGGTCATATGGAGGTAGAAATGCCGTCTGTGGAATTACCAACGTTTTTTCCCCACAGACATGTATTCATGAAATATGCACATCTAGTCTGACTGATGTAAATGTACAAATTATTTTTTGCAAAGAAAAATACCAACAAGCTAAATAATAGATGAATGAAATGCGTCGCATAAAGCCGATGGCCTTGGCAAGTACACATTGTGATATACTGAGAAAATGGACGGTGACACAGAAATCTAAAAATTGGATGAAGTCATATACATCATTATAGATGTACGCGTGCAATTAAAATCTAATATAAATCAATTAAAGTCTAATATAAATCAAAGTACATTTGCAGTTGAATTGCCTTGCTTTTATTAAAACAGCCTTTTAAGCAAGTGATCTGTTCTAAAATACGGAGATATCTGATATCAATGCTCCGTATGATATCTAATATCAAGGGAACATATCTTTGATAGTTAATTATTTCATTATAAGCCTTTTCAAACGGAATATTGACACAAACCAAGTGTTTAGGTACCACTGGGGAGTTAATTAAGTTTGAAAACAAAATAACAATCATAACTGATACAGCCAGCTACGAAGATTAGCAAAGTTTTATTTCTTCTTCAATAATGTTCATGCGTTTTAAGTTTGCATCGCGCAAAATATTTTGTAAATGGAAATTTTAGTTCGCGTTCTGTAAACAAAGCTTGATATACATGTTCCGGTAATATTTTCTACATGCTAGAAATTATAAAAGAAACAAGGTTATGTTTAAAAGAATAATTTTAAGCAAGTGTCATTTAATTGTCATAGACACTGGAAAGGAGCCGTCAAATATACTGGAAATAATCATTTACTGACTTTAATTTCGACTTCGTGGAGAATACCTGTATAAATTATTTGTCACAAGTGTATGTAAACACTCTCTTTTGCTGCTGAATTCCTTATAGCAGGTAACAACTTCTAAAAACTAGCATTCTTGTGCCGCTGATTTAAAGCATGTTTGATCTCGTTCACTATTACTCTAATGTTATTTATTTAGTATTGGAGGTTTTCTGTGATTAGTAGTAACAGGTGCAATGCGCAATATATGGATTTCCTTCTGAAGATCTGAATGACCATCAAATTGCTGTCAGCAACATTTCTATTGAATATGGTATATTGTCTTTTCTTTTCTTTTTTTTTAACAGCAATTAAACGATACGACATCTTGGATAAAAAGAAAACCGAGATGCTTTTGCAAAAACAGCATGTCTTATTTTCCCAAGATTCACTCAGAGGCGTTTTTATCACCTTGTTTCGTTTTGATCGTCTGTATAAACAAAGTCTGAGCTTATCAATTTCAGGTCCTGGGTCCTGGTGACCAAGGAAGAGCAGATGATACTTTTTCCTGACACAAAAAGAAAACAGACTGTCCTGGTAATATGAAATCAAGGGTATTATTACATAAACATTACATTTCTTAGCGGCATCCAATATGTACATTCTGACAATTGATACAATAACACCGCAGAAATATCGTATATCTACTTTCATATAAAATTCTGTTATATCGAATGTACGTGAACAAGCGTTCTGGTGATCGTTTTTAGACCGTATATATGTGCAGAATCGTACGCACATCATTTTGTCGATTCAACATTTTTTTCGTAAAGCTACTTGTTGCTATAGATACAAATGTAATGTAATTCGTTGCTATAGATGCAAATGTAATGTTACTCGTTGCTGTATATATTACACTTCCAAAAAGCAACATTGCTCGAGCTTTTTCTTTAAATTCTTCAGGTACTACAATATACAGAACATTTGTTCAGCCATCACTTTAAGAATCATTTTTGCTCGTTTTTTCACTCTCTATAAAGAGTGTATGTTTGATAGTACTATCGGAACTCTCCAATGTAAAACCTAGCACTACTATTACAGCAGAACGATCATCTTTAATCGCTATTAATCTAAGCTACTATAGATGAAGATGAGGTTCCTACTCGTGGGTACAATTCGCTCGCAGACGTTGTATAGTAAAATCGATTGTTTTGCCTTTATCGATTTATCCAGAAGAACTTTAAATCATTATATCGTGTGGATTTGCAATAACTTAGAACTCGAAACTAAATCTTACGCCAGTTTGCAATGTCTTTAATGTATGACAAAATTCAAATGCATTTTGAGATATAATATTCCTTCACTGCATTATTAATTATCGTTATGTCGCAAGCTAAATATGTATTTCTACAAAACTACTGTGACGTATTGAGAGACATAAATGGGATGAGTTAAAAGTCGAGAGAGATGAACATGATGAATAAAGATGGAAGTATTTGATATCTACAATCAAATGTTACGTGCTACAAAAACTTTTAAAAAGTTGTAAATCATACAGGACGTACTTTCACATTTTTAATACACCTTCCAAAGTTAAGCCACACAAATAGTTATTTTTCTAGGAGGTCGTATCCCTATTAGTCCCACCTTTGATTTGGGTGTCTAATAAATAGCAAATACATGTACAGTATACAGCTAAAATACTGTATTCAGTTCACCGATAAGCAAACGTTTAAGTGTCAGGTTGTGTGCAAATGTTATAATACTATCCAATTCATGAATATTCAAAGATGTACTTTAATCATTTCTATTGAAATCGATTACCGAATTTGCTCATGTGGGTCATTTTCAAGTAACATTTGACGAACAGTTTCTTTTCTTTACTATAGCTTTCCTACCGCAAAGAGTAAGAAGTTTTGTATGATGTAGATGAGAGATCAGATAATGATGTAGATGAGAGATCAGATAATGATGTAGATGAGAGATCAGATTATTCTTTTTAATGCTAAGCTACACAATCCTCGCCATTGTTTACATTCTTACTGATTGTTATAGGGGAAAGTAAATATGGATGCAAAGAGAACCATTCAAATGAGGATATGGGGGTAATATAGCTGGTGGAAATATGAGGATATGGGGGTAATATAGCTGGTGGAAATGGTTTTGTGGAACGAGACCCTGCTCCAGGAACCTCTGGATTTTAATTTGCATAACATTTTAGTACATGCATGCCAACAATCATTAGAAGCACTGATCTCGGAAAACCTATCATTGCTGTAGATTCATCATTTTACGGTGCGCCGTCTTTACGTTCTACATTTTGTCGTCTTAAGGGAGCCCGGGTGACTGAGTGGTCTAAGGCGCTCGCCTTTGCAGATCACCCCACATCTCACCTCTGTCCGCATGAGTTCGAGTCTCCGTTCGACCAACGTGGGTATGTGAGAAACCTTGCCAATATCTTCCCGTTGGTCGGTTGTTCTACCTCTACCAAATATACTGACCGCCACAAAACATATTGTCGTCTGGAAAATCATGAACAACAAATTAACAAGGGTATGCTTGGCTTGGACACCAGAAATTTAAAATATGTTATTCACCAATTTGAGCACCTTATTTGTGTTCCATATTGTCGTCTGGAAGATCATCAGCAATAGATTAGCAAAAGTACGATAGTAGTTACTTTTAGTAATAATGTTTGAATATCAGTGCTTTCACACATAAGAGTAATGAATAATTACCTGTATTCTGCCACCATAGGGAAAGAATTCTGTAATGAGAGAAGGAATGTTTGGAATGAGAGAAGGAATTTTTAGAATGAGTGCCTTATCCGCCAGGCATGACTGTTGTATTTACACGCATAAAAGACGTTGCCAACTGACAACCGCATATACCGAAACTGTCTGCACTCTCGTGGTTCAAAGCCTGCACCAACTGATATTCGTACGAAAAATTTAGAATCCTTGCCAACAGTTGCTTTGATAATTGGTACGAATCATCGGTTGTTGAAGTTTTGCACCACACTTTAGACCCGGGCAAATAAGGTCCGCATATCAGGGACATCCGTAACACCCTGGCAAATTTTATGTCATGCCCAACGGGCTTTGACTGCCGCCTCCTGAATACCTATCAGGTCATTTACACTATCACAAGAACTTCCTCCCAAATTATTAACTTTGACCGCTTTGGTGACATGCCCCAAGCTTATACTGTCACCTCCTGGAACATTAGTACAACACCTAACCTGTCATTGTTTCATATCCAACTTTACACACACACACACACACACACACACGCGCGCGCGCGCATGACATCTGTTGCTACTTTTGAAAGAAATATGAAATTCATGCACAAACTTACCACATATATCGTATCGATCAAGATTCTAGCATTTCGAAGGGCTTCATAGGCTGAGTGATGGGGGGGGGGGTCAAGGCAGAAGATACACTATCTGACAAAAGTTATTATTTTCTATTTTCAACATCCTGCAGACATTTATAGTAGATGTAGATTTTACTTTACTTTCCTTTTTTAAAGTAAGTGAAATTTAAATGCAGTACAAAAATATGTTCGCCGTTAATTTCTTTTGACTGGACGAATTGAATTCATAACTAGAAACAGCCTGATAATCTGCTAATGCGTATAAAAATATTTTAGATTTACAAATGTATGGGTATGAAATAGATACAAATTGATATGTTGAAAGCTACAACTGTAATTCTTGCATACAAACTCGAAAATGGTATTTACTGTTCATGTTGCAAATAATGTTTCCTGGCAAATGACAGTGAGCGTCAGGGTATTATCGATTTTTGAATTACATTTCACTGCCTGGTTGATATTTAGCGACTTCTCCCTTTATAATGAACCTAATACACATGTTGCCATTGTCTTTGCCTATGTTCTTGTGTTGTAATTCGACAACATGTCAAAACGATATATCTCAACCAGAAGACTTCCATTTGATATCTATCACTGGAAGAACGCGTTGAAAAGATACGAAACAAATTAAATGGAATTTCAAAAGGCCCATCACATATTACATTACAAATCAAATTGCTGACTCAAAGTACGTGTCGGTCATTAAAAATCGATTTGTGATGTATCTGCACTCAATCAACCCATAATCTATTTATGATGTTTGAGAAGCAAATAACTCGTTCCTGAATTGCACTTAACAATAAATCAAGGAAATTAGCAAACTTTACGTTTTGTTGGAAATCTGCAGTATGAGGCTTTATGCTAATAACAGGCAGATATTTCAATGTACACATGTTACAAGTAAGAGACACATGTCACAGTACATTACACATCTTGGTACTAGTAACATGCAGATATCTCACAGTATAGCACACGGCTTGATATTAGTAACAGGCAGGTATCTCAGTACACAGCTTGGTACCACTAACAGGCAGGTATCTCACATTACACATCTTGAAACTAGTAACAAACATACATCCTGCTATTTAGTATAAGGCTTGATACTAGTAACAAACATATCTCACAGTATAGTAAAGGCTTGATACTAGTAACAAATAGATATCTCGCAGCATAGTACACGACATGGTATTAGTAACAAATAGATATCTGACAGTATAGTACACTGCTTGGTACTAGTAACATGCAGATATGTCTTCTTATTGGTTTATCAGGCGTTTTCATTCAAGTTTTAGATGGTAAGTATTAACAGCACGAGTGCTGTTTGATCAAGCAAATTTGTTATAACCAATATACATGTATCGTGACCTAAATCATGTTTTGTTTAGAATCGCAAACAGCTTGGGTCAATATAGACAAAAACTTTCTGTGTATAGGTCAATAATTTCTGTTTCAAATTTAATTTACTTGTATGATGTGTTTGCTACCGTTCTAACTTATTTTTCCTTCAGTGACACAATTTTTGAAAAGCGACATTCTTGGTGCTTGCTTTCTAGGGATGCTTACCTGTCCATCTCCCTGTCCACTCCCTGTACAGCTTTCGACGGCAATAGTAGGTTGGTTAAAAAAATGGCGCAGGTTGCCAACATATCCGATGCGAAACATGTTCTGGGTTATATTCACCAAAATAATCCCAGTTCTAGAGGCATCGTCTTTCTAATTGAATCCAATACCCCAAGTACTCTCTGGGCTTAGAATATCAAAGTACAAATGTTGTTCATAACAACCGGTTTCAATAATAATAATAATAATAATAATAATAATAATTGGAATATTTACCAATCTTGGTGCCTGTATTTGAGTATTTTGAAAACTGTATTGACCTTCTTTAAAGCTTAAAAGGACCTCATACAACCCCAAAATTAGTCGTTATGAAATCTATAAACATTCCAGCCGACTAAAGCAAGGCTGTGAACAAAGGTATACAATATTGTGGGTGGTGGGGTGGGGTTCGTTGTTTTATAAAACTAATGATAATACATGCATAGTTACTATTCTCTTTTTTAGCAGACAAAAATAGTATATTTTCTTTGATGTATTGACTCCGAATTTGAATACTTTCAATACTTAGACAATTTCAATGCCTCACATTTACAGTAAAAGAACAACAACAATAAATAATCAGACCCTCCACTCCCACCCCCACCCCCAAATGACCAATATGGTAAATATTTCATGCTTAAACAGTTTATTGATGCAGCATATGCTGATTTTATTTTAATACTATTTAAGAAACATTAGGTTACCAACGGTGTTTCGATGTAGCCCAACAACCCGGAGATTAACACCTATTTTGTATTGGTCAGCACAATCATTTGCAACTGTCGTGGTTTAAATTGCTTGCTCAGCTAAAACAAGGAAATAATATTTCGTAACACTGCATAGATAACACAAGGTTCAAAGTTTTTCTGATAAAGCTGGCATTTACTGAAAAGGGGGGGGGGGGAGAGAGATCACCTGGGTCATGAAATGGTTTGTATTCCTATACGTTCTTTACACACATTTATGTTTGTTCACCTCTGCTGAGTCATTGATACAGTATATCTAAGTATGAATGGACATGCAGGCGTCCCCTTTCCAATTTTTTTTCTTCAAATTTACTTCTACTCACTTTGACCTGATAATATTCAGAGCAATCAAAGGCCATTTGGAACTAGGCTTCACTCATGTCTGTAAAACATTGACTGGGATTGTGCTTCCTAGTCCAAAATGTTTTCGATTCCAACTGAGCGTAGCAGCGTCAATCCTTATTCAACGTGAAACTTTCAACCACACGCCAACCTCGCCGCGTACGTGGAGAGAGAGAGAGAGAGAGAGAGAGTTCGAGTTCTCAGTGCCAAGAAATGATTGTAACACCTCTGTTAAGAAACAACTGATAAGTGCGCATGCAAGTATACTGAGCTTTGTGACTGCTAAATCACTAAATTTGTTACTGCTGTCTCCTCTTTGAAATGTTCATTTTTCTAATTTGACCAGAGATTGATAAAGTTGCTTCTCTTCAGGAAGATCCGACAAACTGATAATTAAATCACCCTAGCTCTACCATGAATTTTAGCACCTGTCGATTTTACCTGAGACCATTTGATGAACGTCTATTGCAATGCTTTGGTTTCAGCGCTCGTCATTTGAGCAACCACTGTCTATAAACTATAAGTCGGAAGACTAACTGCAAAGTCGCAGGACTAATCGTAAGTGCATCAATCATGTATTGCCCTTGAGGATCATTTTAAGTTAATGGCCTCATTGACGCTTTGTATGACCTTTATTTCCGTATTAACAAAATATGTCTTAATGGATGATGTTATAATGGATTAACATAAACAAAGACTGACCTTGCGACCATCATATACTTAACCTGGGGCAAAACCGTAACAATCCACATTGAAATTGTTATTCCCTTTATCTCACCTTTGCCCATTGCCGTTGCCATCAAATGCGACAGAAGCTGCATCATCATCAATAAAAAATCCAGTCATTCACGGCAAGCATCACCACTTAAAACTCCAGTCATTCATGGCCAGCAGCAGAATAAATACAGTGATTATCGATGGCTAAACCCTATTCAGGAAAAGTTAATGCTATCAGAATCGGCAGAAAACAACAAAGGAAAGAACAATCAAAATAACAAAGCAATATGGACACACGTGGATATGGTCATCACGTTCATTCTTACTACAAACATATTCTATCAATCGCAATAGCAACACAATGGACATCAAGCTCCGATAAACAAAAGGTAATATTAGCAAATAACAACATTTTAAGCAAAAATGTATTGACGACATCATCATGAATACTGATTATATTGAACATGTCACAATCATAATTCTTAAACCAATATCCTCGTTATCGCTATCGTTATTATTATAGAAACAATAAGGGTCAATATAACCAAGACGAAGTTTACAGTCGCTCAACAATAACGCGAAATTACGATTTCACTATTCATTTATTCCACATTCAAAAAATAAAAATAAAGAGAAAAATATGGGAAACAGCGTTGATAGTACATAATGATTAGCTCACAACACAGCTTCTGAGACTGTATATGAAAGAATGCTAATTGATTTGCGACCACATCCTCAGCTTAGACTCTTTCTATCTTTAGTTCAGAACAATTAGTACCACTATTCTGCTAGGATTATTTTCCCCTGCTGAACTATCTAACAGGTCGCCTTATTTACGTCCACCACAAATAATATCAAGATGTATTTATCTGGAATAGGGCTAACAATTGGCTGATAGATTTACTTTTATCAGTTTAATGGGAGTAGCCACTTTAAAAATTAAGACTATGGATGTGGTTTCTTTGTTTGTTTAACAGAGTAGCAAGTTTTAAAAACTGAAAAAAAGAAAGATTTCGATTGGTTTTCTGTTTTTTTCTTCAGTCTATCAGGTTTGCAACTTTAACAATAAAAAGATATGGATATTGTTTCTTTTTCCCAGTCTAACAGGTGTAGTAGTTTAAACGAAATAAAGAAGTATTTTCTTTTTCAAATCAGTTCATGTGACGTGAAAAAGCTTGTGTCCAAAACTTCATTTATTCTGTTTGCCTCGTCTTCTATGATGCAATCTGATCAGCGGATATTCATGCCATAATGTTCATCTAGAATAAGGTTTAAATCACAGGGAACCGGGACAGCATGCTAGACATCCAGAGCAGCTTACTGAATAATGAGAAAACTGTTAGAAAGTCTTTCACAAATGCAATTTTGGACAACCGAGTTGCAAGGAGAGAGTGTAATGGAAACAGATATCACAAATAACTGTCTGCAAACACGAATCTACTAAATGCGATGCTGAAAAGCAGATAACATTCTTCCTTTCGTTCTTTCAGATATTGTTTATTTAATATGATAGTAACTATTCTCTCCATGCTATTCCTCTGATATATCTTTTGAATAGTGATTATACTAGTTTTATTTAGATAATCTGTCTTATCGGCCAAGGTTCCAGATCATTGCAAATACTTAAACAACTATTCATCATATTTTACAAATATCAAACTAACATAAAAATATATTCAACGGTGAAACGGCCTTAAAAATAAAATTCACTAGACATATTTACAACGTTTCGTTTTATTTAGATTTCTATTTCATTTTCCAGCTTGAGTTTTGAAGATAATGAAGTGTCCCTGCAGAGCAGAGGTCGTTTCTAAACGATCAAGCAATCAGACATAATTAGGAGCACCGCAGGGATTGGATAGATCAGCTATGTATGGGTTCACAATTCTCCATCAGTTTCGTTCTAAATGAATAATGTATATTTAGCATCGTATGTTAGTTTAGTAGGTAATGTTGAATTACTTCTGCATTTTCAGTTGTTATGCATAAAACTGAGCCAAGTCCATGGTCATTAACAATAAAATAACAGAGGGCAATGCACGATAATCTGGATTAGCATTTTCTTTATCATTCATCAGGTTTCACCTCTTTGATAGTACGATATCATGATTTAATTGATGGTCTCCATTGTGATCTTGTCTACATTTTGAAGTTCGCATCACATACCCCGTCTCCCTTATGTCTAATATATCTTTTAACTTCCTTACACCAGACACTACTGGGATCAAATCTTATGGCCGTTTTATACAGGTTAGATATTATCAAGAAATGGGATTAATATTAGAGCGACCTTAGTACTCTGAATTTGGTAGCGGAAATCCAGACAATTGTGAAAGACCACATTAAACATAAGCATTTAAATACAAAGGAATTGCCCATAAAGACTGAGAAAGACATAGAAGCCAGCAAACAAATGTGAAAGTTTAGGGGTGAGTTATCGGAATCATCGTCAGTTTCATGCAATGTGTTTCAATGATAGCACGAGATATAATAAGACGAACGTTAATGGAGTAGTGGACTTTTAGTCCCCATCCGATAAGAGAATTGAGATACCACGCAAAGCGATATATGAATTTGTTTTGAAGTAGTATTAATAACCCAATAAATATAGAATATTATTGCCACATTATCTGTTACAAAATAAATACAATTGTTGAAAGTGAAGAAATAAAAAAGAATGCACAAATACCAGAATTTGTACTGGGAAGATAAGTTTGAAATGTGCACATCCAAACGGTAAATCTAGATAAGTTTTAAATGCATCTATATCAACACCTGAAAGGCATATATAGGATTATGGCAAAATGTATTGGTATATACGTCGTTGTTATAACATGCTGTAGTATCTATCCGAGTTATGAAAATCGGTGTCATGAATGCTATATTGATAATCACACCTACAATCGACAATATTTATTATGTAATATACGCGACAGTTACAGCTGTGCATAAATATAAATGCGTATACTTCCATGCATGTACTAACTTTCTGAGTCAGAGTAATGATCGTACTGTTTACATTTTTTAAAATGAAAAATACAGTACAAATGTATTTGAAAGCTGGCATTGAGTAGATCAAGAAACATCTTACATCCATGAAGGATAATACATATAAATGACTAAATATTATTTCAAAAATAATAATATTTTCAAATGTATAATATAGGCTGTTCGTTGTAAGGATACGTGTAATACAAGTAGCATATATATATATATATATATATATATATATATATATATATATATATATATATATGATTTAATCTTCAAAATTATTTTCAGTCCCTAAAATTTTTATCTGGAATTGTTATTTTTTTGTGCAATTCACGTTTGTCCATCAGATGCTGTACTCCACGCCAATTACTCTCAACTAATCTTTACCACGGTTTGTGCTCAAATGTTTAGATATGTGTCTTATATGCCATTGCAGTCCGTCAAAAAAATGTCTCTACGTACAAATGCATAAAATTCTTACGGTTTTCTGTACATATTAGGACAGAATTTTTGAGTGAAAGTATTAAGATTGAAATTTTCTCTAAATTGTATTAAAAGTATGTTTTCATTAAATTATATTGAAAGTAATTTTCCACTAAAATATATTGAGAGTAATTTTATTTATTTTATTTATTTTCATATTACAACTATATACTGTTTTAATAAAGATTGCTCCCTTACAAGCAAGCGCACCCACCCCCCAAATATACATTTCTCTTGTATACAAAAGTCAGCAAAACTTGCACTCGTAAGTGGTGTTAGTGTGAAGAGAGCGGATTCCTAAAATTCTCCTTAATTGAATAAGTTATAAGATTCAGACGTTTTCTGAAACGAATAAAGCTGATGAGGCAGAATTGTCTGTTTGATGACGTAGCTAACACACTCGGTTCCAGTGAGAATAGACAGGAGTCTCGTTCTGATTCGAAATGAACAAACGCAAGTATCTAAACGTATATCCGTATTTGGCCATAAGCATACGTTCAAAATTGCGTATAAATTGAGAGCAGGCTTGCGCAAAATCAGTTCGTTCGTCGAAGAATCAAAAGACTCTGTCTGTCTTTTCTTACAGGTAAGAATCGTCTGTGTTGGTAAATTTCTTTAAAGAATAGAGACTTTTTAATGTTAGAGATTTTTCTTGGTAAAGTTCATACTTTTGCAACATTTTTGTGAGTTCTTTCTATTTTATATTATAATGTAATTGAATGTTTAATTGTTTTAAAGAATTTCTATTCATTTGTATTTAGGATATGTATTATTGGAAAAGACAAATTCGCTACCAACTTCATGTTTAGATTTAATTTGGAAATAAAATATTCTTTAAGTAATAAAGAATATTGTTTAGTAATCTATTCCAAATTAGTATTCTATTTTAAATTTAGTAAAATACATTTCTTCTAAATGATTCTTGCATTAATCGCAACTATTGAATTTTATATTCTTTGGCTATCATGAAGTTAGTCAAAATTTAATTATCTGTATTATATTCTAAAATGCAGAAATTATACAAATGTATAAAGTTGGTAAGTTCGAAGGAATAGTATAACTTTATATGTATCTCTTGTATTTTAAATATAAAGGCTTTATAGATGTATCTCTAGTATATAGTATTATATATCCATTATTTAAATAAAGTTCGTTCGTCGAAGAATCAGAAGACTCTGTCTTTTCTTACAGCGTATCCGCACCTCTTGCATCGCCATTTTCCCCAAAGATGTAGCTGTGTCTACACGGTTATGAGTGACACCTTCTTTGAGAGAGCCGAGCCTGAACTCTCTCTCTCTCTCTCTCTCTCTCTCTCTCTCTCT
>JAECUM010071726.1:0-14385 GCA_016617855.1 Megalonaias nervosa | reverse complement strand
TCATGTTGCAATATTCTCATTGTAGCATTGAACTGGAGAGGGTGATGGAATAGTGATTTGTGGAAAGCTACTTTTCACTCAACTGAAATGAAAACGTCACATGTTTATGTTGTACATTTTGTGAAAGCGAAAGGGTCCATCACACACGTTGGCTATATCATGACATGTACTATGTATTATTAACACTGTATGTGCGAGTGGAATACCAGATATATTGTACACTGGGGCGACGAAAAGACGAGAAGGGTATGGGAAGAGAAATAAAGGTGTTGGTAGAGAAATAACTTCTGAGTCCCCCACCCAAAATATTACTTGTATCACAAGAGGGAATATTGTCTAAATGATTTATTGCATGATAACGGCTTTCTTTCCGATGACTGTATAATTAGCTTTCATTTCTCCACTTTTCACGATCGCTACGGTGGCCTAGTGGTTAGAGCGTCCGCCTCGGATGCGGGAGGTCGCGGGTTCGAACCCTGGCCGAATCATACCATACTAACAGCTGCCTCGTTATACGCTCAGCATTAAGAGCTCAGTGTTAGGACTGGTCGGCCTGGTGTCAGGATAATGTGGCTAGGTGGGACATGATGCTACATGTTTTAGACATGTTGCCCTGTGCTAGACATCACTATAAACTGCAGACTGACTAACGATATGACTGAAAAATTGTTAAAGCTACGTTAAAAATCTTAATCACACACACACACTCCACTTGTCACATGTATCTCCTTTCGCGTCTCCTGCACCTTTTTCTCGGAGGGAAATTGTTGCAATGTCTAGATGATTACATAAAAGCATTCAAACAGTTTAATCACTCAGTTAATTATAATCGTTTGTCACCAAGTTCATCATCAATGTTTTGTTTTGTGCATGTACAACCGCCAGTGCAGACGTTTCGCAGATGACGACGACCTCATTTTGTCTCAAGTTTTTACTTTTACAAAAGGAAAGAGAGACAATGACGACGACATTTATATCGTCTCAAGTTGTGGGTCTTGTTTAAGGGACGGATTTAAGAAATAATTCTTTCGAAGATACTTTATATTACAGCTCTCAGGTGGTCGGTATTAACAAACCACGTTCTAACACGAGATATATGTGCTCCCAAGCGGAGCTACGACATGGTAGCTAGAACTGGCCATAAATCCATTGCTAGTGTTAGTAAATAGACAAAAATCGTGAAACAAAAATATTCTGGATATTTCCAAAATTCTCAACTCATGTAAGGTCGAATGGAATGCAGACTGTTGGATAAACCCGCACCACTAATAAAAACTACCTTGGAAATGTGAGACTCGAGCCATAAATGTACCTGACAAAAAGACCAATAATGTGTTCAGCGTAAAACAAATCGGTCAGCATTGTAGCATGACAAAGCGCGATTTTAGAATTGTGTTCTTTGTAGTGATTCTTAGCAAGGTTTATTTGTTTTATGTTACTCGGTTTGATTCACTTTCGCTAGTCTGAATGATATTATGAGATTTTGGTATTTGCTTTAGTGGTTTCTTTGAAAAATCAATTAAAAATCAACCAACCCCCCCCCCCACAAAAAAACCCCCAACAAAACGACTAGGACTTGTTGCATATCTTATCTAACATCTCTCTCTCTCTCTCTCTCTCACACACACACACACACACACCATAACCGTGTTTTTTTTTTTTTTTTTAAAAAAATTGATTTATTGTTGTATTTTAGCCGCCAGCAAGAGGAGCTAACTACATTAATCAATCTACTACTTGGTAATGCCCATCTGTGAAACACCAGAATTTAGAACTCATGAAACATTGAGTTACCGGCACCAGAGTTTAGAACACTGGAATGAAAAGGCGAGAAAGCAGCTGTCATGCAATAAGCTCAAAATCGCCTTGACAAATTCGTTTTTCTCTTTCGTATAAAAAATGAAAACAGATCGACAAAATTCGTTTTGTGATGAGATAAGTGAAATGTTTACACGGTTGGTTGAATCGAAGATAAAATGGTAGGAATAAAAACTATAAATGCGGACATTATTTTCATAAATTATTTTAATAAAATAGATAATAAACTTGCATAGCATAAATGCTTATTCTACTGTTTACGAAATTGATTCTGCTCGAAAGCTTCTGTTATTATTATTATTATTATTATTATTATTATTATTATTATTATTATTATTATAGCCTGTGTTGAAAGTGGATGAACATAGATTAGTAGAAATGAAAATGATACGAATAGTAATAATATTTGGGCATGGATATACCGTTCAGATATTTTAGAACACTCGGCGTTGGCTGAGACTAGTTGATCTTAGGTACTTCCTGTACAAAATGCTATTTTGTACAATCATATACCATTCTGAAATAACTTTCAAGCAGACGGAAGTACATGAATTACCAAAATAGCTTATATTCAATGGTTTTAGAGCATACTCATTTGGAATTTCAATACCGGGATCGATTGCAGATCTGGTAATCGCTGCAGCCAGTAACATTCACTTAAAGGTGTTGCTTTGTAACAAAGCTTGATCCATACTTCAGGCCGTGGATTAGGTATCCTCTTGGTACATTTAAACTGTTATTAGACAGAAAACTCAACCAGCACCTGCCATTAATGGATATATTCTGAACGATATTGTCTGATATTATCCTATGATGAAAGCAAGAAAGAAATTTCGAGATTAATGTTCTGAATGCAAGGTGCTAAAAGGATTACGTGTTAACAAATGTGCATGCATTATCGTCTGCATTTTCTAAATGTCTTAGTTAAATTTCGCAACAAAATATAAAAACACGGATTCATCTTGAAACACATTCGTCATTTCATTTTAAAACTCAACAAACATGAGTAATAACAGGAAAGAATGAAAGTGCAGTTAAAAATAATTAATACTCAAATTGGGATTATTTGGCGGCACTTTGATTTAAATTCATTGAGTATTTGGTGTTGAATCCGGTATATTTTGTAATGTTTGCAACAACTGGAACACATTATTTTATGTTTCACAGAATCTTAATAAGTTTAATCAGAGACAGAAGTGTTTTATAGTTGAGGACTATTTGGGTGTTTTGTTTTTGATTTGCGGTAATCCGTGTAGAATCTTGTACAAAATACTATAATTAGAAAATTATGATAAAAGGCATAGCAATATCAGATAAGAAATTAAGGCATTGAATCATAATTAAGAATTCTCTGGTATTATTTGATCTTCATTGTCTAACACTGCAAACTAATCTGTCTTTTATATTTCAAATTTTCATAGCCAAAGCTGTTGCATCGCGGCTTATCGGTCAAATTTTCATAACCAAAGCTATTAATTCAGTGGTTTATCAGTTTAAATTTTACCTTGTCACAAGCCGAAACTAATATGATAGCAGCTTAGTGTTTTTGGTGTTGTGTTTTTGTCTCCGAATAAAACTGTAGGCGTTCATCAGTCTTTCGTCCGTCCATCTACCGGTCTACCTGTCGGTATGTCTTTTTTTTCTTCGGTCTCTTTTTTCGACTTCCGCAGTTTCAACTTTACATTTTTTCATAGATTCGAATTTTTACACCTGGTGTTATTTCTGCATATTGTCAGCAAATTTGAGGATATTACATATACAAAAACTTAAATCGAACAGTTCTCTTAATTATAAAATCCCGATTATCTTCATAAATCCGTGCGAAAAATAGTGTTTACCTTTTGAAGCCAAATGTTGATATTGAAGATCCTGCCATATTAATGTAATACTGCTTTGCATTCTGGTTTATTAGCTCTACCGGTTATAGGCTAACGTTGCTTATGGGAGGGTCCGTTCATCCGTTAACACTAGTTTGTTGTTACTACTCCTCCTAAACTAATTGGAGTATTGGCATGAAACTTTACACACAGACACAGAATTAGGTTTGTTTAGGTCTAAATGAAAACGGTACAGTTCAGACATCAATATGGCTGCCAGAGCGACCATTCTCACAGACCTTGCTATCGCTTAACGTCCTCGGCATATGGTTATATCATCATGGTTTTTTTTTTTCACTACGAAAATTATTATGAAGTCTAGTTTAAACTAAAAATAATTGGTGCATCAATATGGCCGCGATGGCAGCCATCGTTTAAATCTAAACCTTATTGCTATTCTCCCTAGATGGATGCATATCTGCATGCGGTTTTCACCAAATGCCTTATGATGTTCTGTTGGTCCCAAATGCAAATGGTGCCAGTCGGACACTCAATATGGACACCATGGCAGACATCTTAAAATTCTTGCTATCGCTACACCTGCCTAGATGAACGGTCATCTCGAAATTTTTTGTAATATTTCATTTGTAACGTATATGTAATTTAATGACTTGTGTGTTAGTTTTAAATTCATATTTATTTTAATTTTGTTTCATTACATTTTATTGTAATGATAATTTTCATTGGATTTGAATCTCTTTTCGGAAAATTCACTTGACCTGATTAGAACGTAACGGTTGCTTTATCACTATTTTTAGTTCACCTTGGTTAAGACGTTTGTAAACATTGAATGAAAATTGGCTATTACCAAGGTCATGTTCGGCCCACGTGTTAGCTAAGTTGTAAACAGCCTTTCTTTTTTGTTTATTTCCAGTGTGGGAATCTGATTCTTAGATAGAGCTATTCTAGCGTACGTGCAAATTGGCATTTTTGTTTTACTGCGCTGTTCAAATTAATGATCACGTAGCCCCGTCACGTGAGCCACCATGTGATCTAAAATCGGGGGTTAAAACAGCCATTTGCTAGTAGATCTATTCAGTCGTATTCCTACACTTTAGTGGTCAAGGTGTTTTTATTGTTGATGCCAGTTTGTTCTGAAGTTCATCTATTTTTTGGGATTTAATAATTCATATTCTCTGGAAAACAAAACAAGTACTCTTCTTTATAAAAATTCTGGGTAAAGACATTCAGTGGAAATTTATTCTGGAATTCTAACGGGAACATTATAAATTGTGATTCAACGAGGAACTGTTGCCTTCTGTACAACGACCTCATCTGACGTCATCGCCTTCCATATTGGAACTTCATAGAGATTCAAACCTGGATTCAATTAGAACTGTTTAGTGATAAGACTTATAGTTTTCAATTTTAGGAATAATTTTTGGATTATTTTCACAAACCGTAAGTCCTATTTCATATTTTTATCTTGTTTTCTAGGGAAATAAATTATTTTGTTAAAATTTACAAAGCTTGTTCACTTCACTCTTTTATTTTGTTACATTTGTACGAGCCTACACGTAACACATTGTAGATTTGGATTTTCTTCACATCAGTGAGGCATATGTGTTTTAGAAACAAAACTAGATTTATATTTTTTTAATATTCAAGTTGCAGGAATGTCATATTATGACATAAAAGCATCAACTTTGTAGCAACATCTCCAAATACTGCTACCAAAACGTATTGTAATAGCTTTGCCACAACTTTAGTGCAATACTGCTGCAACTTCGTTGCAACGTTAATTGTCAGTTGGGTACATAAATCACAATCAGGTTTGCGAGATAAACATTCATATCAAACTGCATTAACAAAGTAGCCTGATAAATGGCTACAAAGTTTTATATCATCTCATTATTATTATTATTATTATTATTATTATTATTATTATTATTATTTCTATAATCAGGTGATACAATTGGCTTTGAAATGGGGGAGGGCATGGTTTGCATGTACATTTGTTTGCCTGAGCTTGAAACAATTATAACATAAACTAAACCACAGTGAATCACACACACACACACACACACACACACGCCAAATTCCGCAGGAGAATGCTTGATAATACTAAGATAATTTTTTAAAATACGAACACACAGCATTAACATACAGATTATGAATCCCAAATAATAGTGTACAGATTAGAATTAATTACTAGGTCGGCATATGGACGTGTATGCTACACTTTGATGCCTATACCAACGGCACTGTGACCTACTTTTTGGTGATATGTACATACATAATATAGTAAGACACCTATGGTCAAAACAGCCAGTAAAGTTTATAAACAGTTCAACAGTCAAATCTGAAAAAGCCTTCAATTAATATCTTCCTGCAGAGTTCTAAATTTTGATTTAGCTTCTGGAAAGGATTCTCTTGTTCTTGGACCTTCTGAATATTTCGGCTGTATCTTCTCCTGCTCAGGCTTTTGTGTTCTCCAAGATTTTCCTAAGGGGGTGGGGGCAATTACAAATGACGATTTTTATAACGGCATCCAGTTTAATCAAAATACTGATCAGGAAATAATTTGTACAAGATTTAGGATACTAAAAAAGTTAGTTTCAAAAGATCACAACTGAATCATTATTAAAAAAATATCTTCATCACCATTAACAGCGCAGTCATATCTTTCATCAACATCAGTGTTAGTGGAACAGGGTTTATGCACTCCATTCATTCTTTGATCCTCGCCACCATCTTTCGATGAGAAAAATTACTAGACGACTAAAATCATCATTGTTTAAGCTGCTTTAATTTTCATGATGACAAGTGAATTGGTAGAAGATTTTCACTTTCACTTGTACTGAAATTGTATCCTCTTAACCGTAGCCATTCTTTGAATAATAAATAATATTATATCAAATGACGTGAAAAGCATGCTTCAAAACAATTTTTTTTCCCTGTAATTTCTTTCACGACAATGGTAATAATGGTTTCCATATTTCATCATCACTCTTTACAAATCCTAGTTTAGTACAGTTTAACTATTAAATTCTAGACGTGTATTACGCGCAATACGATTTACAATTTCTACTCATTTGATTGAAAATGTTCTAGAAATCTTTGTAAATCTCCAGTCACGCCTCTTGATCTCTCCAAGTCGCATTTCATGTCATTACTTTGCGAATAGAGTTCATTGCTGATGACATGTTATTCATGTATGGCATGGTTTTTACTTAACAGCGGTTTCTACTTAATAGTGGTAACGGTGGTTTCTTCTTAACAGAGGTAACAGTGGTTTTTACATAACAGTGGTTTTTGCTTAAAAGAAATCTCAGGTATTGAATTTCCACTGAAAATGCCAGTATAGGATTATTTAAAACCAACTACTGTACCGCTCATACATGCTTGTAATTATCAAAATTAAATTATCTTTTAATGTGCATTTCCTTTCTATATTTATGAATAACAACATGTATACACCTGTCTAAATATAGATATTTCCTTACAGTTTCGTTTTTTATTTATTTCATTTTATTTTTGCTGATTTATTAATTTATATTTTGGTCAAGCGCATATGCAATTCCAAAACGTTAATTCGAGGTTATTTACATCGGCAATACACTACATCCTAGCTACTTTTCTTTGCAAACATGCACAAGTCAATCTGTCATTAAAGTGTATTTATCACCAGGCAGATAAAGGTCTCAGAAATACGCCACAAAGTATATCAGTTCATGTACAGTTTGAGAACGTTGGCAGATACGTCCAATTTTCATTGTTTGAAAATGGCACCGCCTAACATGCGCATGATGCGACATGGCGTTTACGTGGTGGAACAATAAAAAAGAACCTATGTATCATGCAACTAAAAGTGCGAATTATTGATCTATTGGTTAATTTACACAGGGGGCCATCCATTTAGTACCTACGCATAAATCTGGCAAAGCTTACCCCCCCCCCCCCGTACTCATGCGTACTTTCTCACACCTCTCCCACCTGCGTACGCACGCTTGACGCCCCCCCCCCCATTCTATAGAACGGCCTATATTTAATACACGCAGAAACGATCACGGATTAATAATATTAACATGTTTAATAAAACAGATAGTCCAGCGACGTTGAATGTCTGGCTGCAGCAAAGAAATAAGCTGCGTAACTTTAAAATGTTTGTCTAGTGTCCGCTAAAATTCAAACGCTGACTGAACCCAGTCGAACAGCTTACGTATTATAGGAATATCGTCAACATGCGCAATGTCAGGCTGAAGCAGAGCAACATAAGTTGCAGTCTGCTTGGCCGCCGTCTCAATACCTACAGCGTAGCTGACGTCGTCATCCAGCTTTTGATTGTTCTCACTGTCAGTAGACTCATTAGTGTGAATGAGCTGATGTTTGTTTTACACAGCCCTGCTACGCGCCGCACACGGAACATGTGCGCTTGATAATTTCAGGTTGTGCAAGTGACGAACAGTGCATATCAAATGACGCGTTCAAAGGAACATTTGATGATCTAAAAGCTAGAGCTGAGCAAGTGAACTGTAGTACGCGTGCGTCAGATCCGTTACAGATTCTGGATCAGGAATGCTAAGACCAGCTGCAGAATGTGTCAGTACGACAGGTCCGGGCAGGAAACGTTCAGGAAAGTAATTTTTCCATCAGGTGCGCCATGGGCGACGACAGCCGGAATCATCACACTTAATAATCTGCATAAAATATTGACTCTGCCTGGTTCACTGGGTGATTCACGCTCTACTCGGTCAATATATTCTGCATGGACATCATGCTTATCTAATACGACTGTGGACCATACTTCTGCCAGTGTTTTTCCTGATGCATTGAGATGTGACCCATAGTGATCATGAGGTAGCACTAGTCCGGTTAACTCTCGGCTCAGTGGAGCCATCCGGCGCTCGCCTCTGTTGTAGGCTGAATAATGTGGTGCGTGGGTGCCTGACGAATACACATCCAGATCCCAGTCAACAAATCTAGCGGATGCAACCTGTAGAGGTTTGGGAAATCTTGGATTCTCGTCCGGTCCTCCATCACTCGTCACGACCACTGTTGGTTTCACACGACCATCAGCTGTGCACATCACTGGCTGGAAACTTGGAATTGAGCGCAGACGTTCCATATTATGACCATGCATAAAAGCTGTACTGCTGCCGTGTTTCAATGAGCGCACTGCAATATACGTAGGACCGGAGTATGTTACAGCATCGACTAACTTTCCTGGAGTCACGACACTGGCATCATAGACAGATGGGATCAGTTTATGGTGAGACGCGACAGCAAAATCGTGATCTGGCAAACGAGATGCAACAGTATAGGCGCCTGCTTCGTCGCTGTCGGGGTTCCAAGTGGCACTTTAGCCTTGTCGTCTTGGCTGAGGTAGAAACACACGTCTACTCCAAACATAGAACAGATTTCATCTAGGTATGACATAGATGCAAACACAAATGCTGCATCTTTGTGACGGTCGTGAGAGGTATTGGCAGCTCTTGTCAGTTTCATAGGTACGGTCTTTATGTGACGTTTGCCTTCCATTTAGCTCGATCGTCTTGGAAGAAGTCCCAGAAACGTCGCCGACCTCGACAGATGATAGCCTTGTTTCGATAAGGTATTATGTAGGTCATCTAGTGTCTTACACGATCGCAATTCCTGCGACCGGTGCAGCCGCTTCAATTTTAGTTTCTTTTGCTTCAGATTCAATTCAACTGACTTCATTTTCTCCTTTAGATCCTCGGATATGAGGCCTGCATCTCTTAAATGTAGTAAAGCTAATAGCTGTTCTTGGGCTTCAGAGATGTCACGTTGAACACTGGTCTTTTGTGGAGTTTCTGCTGTTTTCGTGATCCTGGCAGTAAGTTCAGACATGGCTGAAGTCGACGGACTTGATGCAGCGTCGCCAGCCGATATAGTTGGCAACACATCTGATGCAGCTGAAATCATGATTGTAGGTGCTAAAGCGTCAACGTCAGCAGGAGAGGATATCTCAGGCACTTCAGGCTTCGATACAGTCGCCACTGGTGCCGGTGCTGGTGCTTGCGCGCGTGACCAGAAAGATAGAAGGTTGCTTATGCTCGCCAACGCTTTACTTGCTAGATCACCAGTAACATATTCATACGTAGTTTCATTACGCTTTATTTTATCCCATAACCGATTAGTTTCTTTTTGTTGTTCTTCTTTACTAGCTTGCGGCTTAGCTTTACACACAGCTTTATACAAACAGTTATACTTGACCGTATTATCCATCCTGACTGAATATTCAAAAACACTTTTATTACGATCTTAAAACACAATTATTAAACTCGGTGAACTAGTCTCTATATAATAAGTGCGTCGACTGAACATCTGTTGTACTAATAGTAGACCGATGTACAGACCAGTGTTAGTACTAAAGTCGGGGCAGCAGCAGCAGCAGCACCAACAGAGCACCGCGGCAGTTAAAATCTTGAGCCAGCGGCAGTCCGCAATGAGGCCAGATTGAAGAATGTGTAATCCATGGGGCAGGCGCCAGACTGTGTCAGACTCGCTGCTGAGCTGCGTGATAGCTAGCAATCAGGGGTACGGTGGCATACAAGTGACACCTCTCCCACAGTCCTACTTCTCCCGGCAGGTGAGGCTCATTTGAAGGCCAATGTAGACAAATCGTTATCGAGGTTTCACCCCCACCCCCCATTTCCTATGCGTACGCACATTATCAGTAGACCCCCCTCCATACTCAAGCGTATGCATTTGGGTTACCCCCTCCCCCTTCCATGCGCACGTACTAAATGAACGGCCCCATCCTTTGACCTTTTAAAACGGTCGAAACAGGAAATAATCCCACTCATCCGACACAAATGTTATTCTTCCGGTACAGGAAGGGATATGATAATCAACTTTCGTTCGTAGATTCTTAAAAGTAAAGTCATGGCCCTCACAGGGGCCCTGCGCGTTTAAAAATATATCTATAGAGAGAAAGTAATTCTGAAGCGATGGATGTAAATTTTAAGTTCAATATCATATCAAACTTGTTTAAAAGTTTATTTCCAAATGCCGTGCTCACAGGTGGGCCCGCGCGTAAATCCAATGGGCCCCGCAGAAATGATGCAAATCCGGCTCCGCGTTGGATAAGGCCGCTGATGGTTGACAGACAGAACATAAACTTACTTTTATCTCTTCTATTGCTTCCACGTCTCCCAGTTTAAATTCTGCCTGACACCGGGCCGACCAATCCTAACACTAACCACTTAATGTTGAACGTCAAGCAAGGCAGGTGCTTGTATCTTTGGTATGACTCGACCGGGGTTCAAACCCGCGACCTCCCGCATCTGAGACGGACGCTATAACCACTTAGGCCACCGGAGCGATTGTTTAAATTCTCCCAATATGGAAAGACACTCAGACTTTTGTCAAAGCCGATCGATGTTTATGGTTACACAAGCGGTTGAAATAATCTTCTTCGAAGCCGAAGTCAGTTTTTATATATTTATCTTGAAATTGTTCGTTATAATTCTGTAATTTATTATTCCAGTCTGATATAAAAACATCTATAACACATTGTTTAAAAATTGGAATAAACTTTGAGCAATTTACAAAATCAGGAAAAATCCAATGCCAGATCTTGTTTGGAGTGTAATCCAACTGATTGTTATTATTATCGTGAGCAGTGAGTGCTCAGCCATTTAACAGCGCCATCACCAGCAACATGATAATATTATTTGATTCATTTTCAATATATAACTGCTTATATGCACTGCTCTGTATACTATTTGGAGAATTTTTCATTCAAAATCAATATTTAACTAACATAACCAGTGTTAAACATTTAAGTTGGATTCTTCCAAGTTCACCATATACACGACACCAAAAGTAAATATTACATTCAACAATTATTTTAAAAGTGTTCGTTGCACACGTTCAAAGGCGTCAGCTTAGTGAAAATCCCATATCTTTGATGCGTAAATTCAAGTCGGAACAGCATAAATATCAAGAAGTTTAAAAAACAATCATAATTTACTCATCATTTTTATCAAATTCCAAATAAACATATTCATTGACTTTGGTGCTTTGTCAGCCAATGTTTGTTCATCATTCTATACTTTGCTATAACGCACAATAAACAGCAAAGATCAGGAAATAAAGACAAAATTGATTTTTCTCACTTATCTGATGTTAACTGTATACACTTGCAAAAGTCATCATGGAAAGTACATAACATCAACCAAGAGTTTTAGAGGATTGAGTAACAACAATAACCTTTTTTCGAGATTTCTCCTCATCACTAATAATATTTACCTTTATAATGTGGCTGATGTGACTAATGAAGGCAAACTAATGCAAACATTTAAACATTTTCTGACGAGATGATAAACGACAAGTGTATATACAATATTGTACCATAATGATACAATCAAAAATGTCTTTGAATGAATTCTCAATAATCCCAAAGTAGTGTTTTCTGTCCGGAAAGTAAATGAACACTTTGTAGTTCCAGTGAATACTATACATAAATAATTCATCTCAAATTATATCTGAACACAACTGTGAATTTTTCCACAGACTGATTTTAAAACAGGAATTGATAATTATTTACCAAACCTCTATTTATACATATTTCTCTTGACCTAAGTCTCAATAGAATGTTCTGGAAAACTAATCATTTCCACGGAGAATTCCACTAACCCTTGAACTCAGATTCCAGTAAACATCTTATTTACTACTTCTAATTATGACAAAAGTCATATAGGCAAAATCTATAATGACAAAAGTCAGGTATGTAAAAAATCCTTTTTAATCAACATTCAAGGACCACAAAAATAATTACACAGTGTAAATTAAACATACAATACACTGTATACTTTTAAGACCAAACATGAGAATAAAACAAGAAAAATATGAATTTGTTGACGTTAATGGTAGTGGTGCTGGTGATGGTGGTGATGGCGTTGATGGTGGTAGAGGGGTAATGTGAATAGTTATTATATTTAGCTCAGGTGATATCTATGTAGTAACTAAATACATACCAGAGATAGATCAGTTTGGTTTGAGGATATCGGTTGTATTGAGTACTTTTACACCGCCTTCAAACTCGTTGATCTCAAGCGATTGCAAGGGAACACCCAATAAGTCGTTGATTAAAGTTACAAAGTGTGTGAGAAAGTTTGCTTTTAGTGTGGAGGAACAGTTTTAAATTTACAACCAACCATCAGACTACACATGGCTTACATATACAAGTAAAAGTAAATGAACTACTAGTCATCATCGAACACGAGTACGTTAATTATGAAACACTTTCTCGTACACATTGAAAGTTTAGATCAGGGTCGGTATTAAATAAAGTTTGACCTTTGTTACAAATTTCTGAACCTGTTAGCTTGGAACTTCTGACTGTAAATAAATACCAAGATAAACGGATGTAAACATTTTCTCGAAAACCTTACTCCAATATACTGATGACGTTTCAGAAATACTTTTGCTTCTGCTTGATTCAGTTTTTTAAATAGAAATATCCTGAAATTACGTCTGATGAAAATCATGATAAAAGTTAAGAATCTTACCATTAGTTGTATTCAACGGTAATTACTAATATACGTAAATTCTTTAAATGTCGGATAGGTGATAATATTTAGAAAAAACCTAATGAAAGTGTTATTTCATCTTCTACAGTAGGAAAGCGCTTGTTTGCATTACTCGATTGTTATAAAGACTGAAGGTACGAAATAAAAACAAAGAAAACGAAGTAAACAGTACGCAAATAAGTAAGAAATAAACAGCCATGGTGCTTTATATAGACTTACCTAGCGGCAATAAGTGTCATAGACGAAGCGCGTACTAGTGTTGCCTGTTTTTCAATGTGCAATTTGCTGCACATGAGCTGCCAGCTATTTAGGGAGGATATAATTGAATTGTCATTGAGTTGTTAATGCCATAATGTCATAATGCACATATCGAATCTGATTAATGTCAGACTGTATCAAACATTTTACCTTTGTATTCTTGAAGTTGGTTAATTTGTATTATAAAATAGATTTTGAAAGCAACGTAATGCATATATATATATATATATATATATATATATATATATATATATATATATATATATATATATATATATGCAATAATCTGACAACGTACAGTGCAAAGCTAGTATCAAACTAGCCTGAGCGCTTTCGACTCTTAAAATTTAGAGAATTTTTTAAAGAAAATGTGTAGGCTGCAAACAATACAATTATCGTTTGTAGTCGACACATTTTCTTTAAACAATTCTCTAAATTTGCTTAATAGCCTACAATTACTACTATAACAATGAAATATCCGGGATATAATTTGCGCTTACATAAATGTACACAAAATAACAGATGTCGTTATAGTTCATCGATTTCTATGTTAATACAAATGTTTTCCAGTATCCGCAACAAGTTGATATAAACTTGCTGAAACATAATACATTTAAAGGTTTAATTCCTGTAGAAACAGCCTTGTAAAGTCTTGCAAACACTACGGTTTTTTCTGTTTTATTGGTTTGTCTTGTCTATGTTTTGTATATGCCTTTGAAAAAGACTCATAATTTAAGAGTCTAAGGCGCTCAGGCTAGTTAGATACTAGTTTTGCACTGTTCTTTGTCAGTTTATTGCATTTATCTTAATCAATCCCTGACACACGTGATCCCTTGCTGGATCCAGTGCACTTGAAAGGACTGTTATTCGCCATATGATTTGTGTTCTTTATATATATATATATATATATATATATATATATATATATATAT
>JAECUM010071716.1:0-15671 GCA_016617855.1 Megalonaias nervosa | reverse complement strand
ATAGATAGATAGATAGATAGATAATGTATGAATGCAAATTAACATTTAATATAGGTACGTTGATAGAGAGGGATTGTGTGAGGCACCTGACACGTAATCATTTGAGGAAGAAACCTATTTATCGTAACTTAGACCTTATGGGTTAAATGTATACACCTCGGTTATGATATATAATCTGGTCCTTGGGAAACTATTAACCTCTGCATTGTTAGATCATGGTGCATCCTATTATTGCGTAATAATTGTGAGTTGAATAAGCGGCTTTCAAACCTGTAACTTTTTTCAGTATAGAATGTTTCTATCTTTTAATTAGGCTACGTTTGACCGATGTCTGACTTTCTGCATGAATGCATGCATTTCTGGATGTTTGTATGACTGTTTGTCTGTCTGTCTCTTTGTCTGTCTGTCTGTCTATGTATGTATGTATGTATGTATGTATGTATGTATGTATGTATATATGTATGTATGTATGTTACATGATAATGTATGAATACAAATGAACATGTAGTATTTAGTTAGGGTCGTTGATAGAGAGGGAATGTGAGTGACACTGTATTATGAATAGACCATGTTGATTATTGTTTTATTAAATCCATTCTAATTTTCTTCTGTGCATGTTGCAAATGTGTTTTCTTTTATCGGGCGTTCGTATTTACACCTGTATTTTCTCTAATCCCCCTCATCACCATTAACGTATCCGGTGTTACGTATATGTAATGAAATTATTTGTGTGTTAGTTTTAAATTTCTTTTATTTTATTTTGTTTCATTACATTTTATTGTAAGGATAATATTTTTACTGGATTTGACATTTTTCCCGGTAAATTTAGTTCAGTTCTTTTAGCCTGTTTAGAACGCAAAATTATTGCTACACTGTATTTTTAGATAACCTTGTTCTTGACCCTGGTTCCGGTTTTGTAAACATTGAGTGAAAATGATTGGTCATTACCAAGGTCATGCTTCGCCTACGTGTTAGTCTGAATAAACAACGTTTTATTTTAAAATTCATTTCCAGCGTGGGAATATGATTATTAGATAGGGTTATTCTAGTCTACGTGCAAATTGACTTGTAGTGAGTGATCACGTGACCCATCACGCTGGTTTGAAATGACGTTTTAGTTGGGTTTAATACTCACATCTCAGTGAATTTTAGTCAGTCGTAAATATATACCTTCGGGCTCAAGGTATTTGTCTTGTTGTTGCCATTTGAGTTGATTTCGTATTTAAAATAATTTATTCGCCCTGGAAAATAGTTGTGTTCTCAAAGATTCTTGGACAAAGACATTCAGTGGAAATTATTTGGAATTCTAAGGCCGGGATACCATTCTTGATTCATAAAATTCAACAAGGAACTGTTGACACAACAACACCTTATAGAAGACGTCATCGCCTTCCATATTGGAACTTCATCGGGATTCGAACTTCGATTCATTTAGAACTTTCAGTGATAGGACTTATATTTTTATATTCTAGGATTAGTTTTTGGATTAGGTTCACAAACCGTAAGTCCTTTTTCATATTTTACCTTGTTTTCTAGGGAAATAAATTATTCTGTTAAAATTTACAAAGCTTGTTGGCTTCACTCTTTTCTTTGTTACTTTGTACGAGCCTAGTTACGTAACATCGGCTTTCATATTTACACATGTACTTTTTCTACTCCTCTCATTATTATGAACGGGCTGGGCTTTCGTATTTACACATGTATTTTCTCCCGCCCCCCCCCCCCCAATTAAGGTACCGGGCTTGAATATTTACACCTGCACTTTCTCTATCCCCCCTCACCATCATTAACATACCATATACATTTGCCTAAGTAGTACCTCTTTAAAAATAAAAACATCAATAAAAACAATGTATCATTAACCGCATGCAGAGCTTCAATATCACGAGCATCTTCATCCACTACAACATAAATAAGCAGTGATGGTTAAGAAGAATAGTAAAGACACGTGCCGATACGCACACACATATATAATGGTCTTTCTGACTTTTACATAACAGCTAATGCAACTCCTCATCACACCACCCACGTAAAAATCACATCATCACCTCATCACCACAACTACAAACATACTCTTGTTCATCTTCTTCTTCTTCATGTCATCCATATTTCTCAACGAAAACAGCATCAATAACAACAAAGAAAAAGAACAGCTGCAGCATCAATCACTTTACCAGGCATCCAATGATCAGCGCAGGAAATTGTCAAAATGGCGTACACTAAGAGCGAAAATACGTGCATAATAGCATATCCTAGTTTCAGACACAGCTGTAGTGAATGTTATAGCTGAAGCTACTCTCCAAGTTTGATTAAAATCAGATTTATTCTGCTGTAGGTAAAGTTTAATTAGAATGGTTACTCTCCGTCAATACGTCTGTTTCTGACAAAGCTATATATCACAAAACACACATATTATCAACAGTAAAAGTTTAAGTCAACAATTCTTGGTGACGATGATAACAGGACAGTGTCATTAATCACTTTACCGGAAGGAGACATCTCTCATGGAATCATGTGCACGTTGTCACTTTGAACTGTTGTAGATAAAGCGTCGTGACAGTACCTTCTTTAGGTAACACAGGATCTCATTCTATGTTGTAACATGAAATGGGGAATCCCCATTTGGATGTAGCATAAAAGTACCTTGCTGATGTCACTCTATGTATCATGAAAGTCCCTTGCTGATGTCACCCTGCATATAACATGAAAGTACCTTGCTGATGTCCCTTTGCATGTGGTATGAATGTACCTTGCTTACGTCAGTTTGTATATAGTATGACAGTCCCTTGCTAACGTCCACAAAAGACATTATCTTTTATCAATACTGCGTGACGATATGTTCTCTTCTCAGGACGGCTCTCTCTCTCTCTCTCTCTCTCTCTCTCTCTCTCTCTCTCTCTCTCTCTCTCTATATATATATATATATATATATATATATATATATATATATATATATATATATATTCGGAGAAAGACAGGGATAATGTTCCTTGACATATTAACATCCATTTATATAGTAATGTTTACCTCGTACAACATTTCACTACCTATAAAAAGTAATTTAAAGAAGGACACGACATGCCTGTCGAGTGATACTCTTACAAGAAGGGTGCGATGACCCACACACTCTAAAAAGTTTTCTTTTCAAAAGGAAACTAGCTTCTAAAAGGTGGACAACATTATTATGCGAGTTTCATTGTTAACATGTCCTTGCCCTGTCTTTCCGTAAGCTAAATATTACCAACATATGGCTCGAATTACCGCTGTCCAACTGCACAGTGTATACACTTTGATATGCCCTGGCATAATTCAGTGCAGTTTGTTACAATTAGTCAGTAGAAGAAACAGCGCAGACCTTGATCAACCAGCGCACTATACGACTTAACATCAAAGTCTGTCTTTTTTGCTGTTGGACCGGAGTCATACACAAGTCACTAAAGCACATATGATTTATGTAACTATTGATAGTGGCTTTGCTGATAACAAGATAACTTTCATGGAATTGATTACATAAATATATTACTAACCCCAAAATTCAAATAAAGTAATGACCAGAAAAATCTATATATGATATTCCATGGAAGTACGCATAAACACTGTTGACAATACGTGTCGTAAAGCAAAACTTGGCTGCACAGTAAAAAAAATACAAAAAAAAATACGTGTAGTGAAATTATTTACATTTGAACTTTCTAAAATGAATGACTAGGTCTTCATAGAATTGTTTTGCATGTGGTCATTTAGATGAAATTTTCCGCATGTGTTCTTCTGGTCAACATAAAAAGTTCCTTATGGACAGGAATCTGCTATAGCTTGGTTTGTTATAACATTAGAACAATTGTAAAGTCGCAGTAAGCATTGCGTTTATTCGCCAAAATATTGCATTTTTTCGCAAAAGGATGGCGAAAATCTGAAATATAATTTTTCCTAAGTTACTCAATTTGGCACTAATGTGTTTTGGTAATTTAGTATAAATTGTAAGACTTATTATTGCGTTGTATTATTTTGTCACATTGAGACACCTATTGAATTAACGGATCGATCCTGTTTTAATTGACATTTTCGGAGAATTTGTCTGATATTTAAGTCAATAGATAACAATTAAGCAAAGGCGGTCCTTTAAAAGCGTTAATTTAGGAACAATAATATTTTTTTATCGAGGATAACGCTGCTCACACCTTGTGCACACCAGGATTTATACTAGGCCATGTGCCTCTCCTCTGTGTCTTAAACGAGTACTAATGGAGGCAGGAGCCGCAATGGCTCAGTCAGTGGTGAGTGTGTTGGACAGCGACCGAAAGAGAGAGGGTTCGAATCCTACAATCTGATTGCTATCGTAGTGTGTCCTTAGGGGAGATACATTACTCCAGTTGGCTCAAGACGTTCAAGACTCTAGGTCATTACTTTTGGACTTATGATAGGAAAGTCAGGACTATTTGGAATTTAATACAAGATATTGTAAGTGACACTTAAATGTTCACTTTGTAACTTGGAGAAATAAATTGTTCATTTTGCTAAACTTGTTTGTTTCGCTTCTTCTTTTACATAGTTTAAGATATAACACTAACCTTTTCGTGTTATTCAATATCGTTGGCACTAATATTAGTTCGCTCTGGCCATCTATAAGTATGCCATATTGTTATGTATCTTGAATTTGCATTGCTTGTTGTTAGTTGTTGTTGTATTTTATTTTGTCTATTACATTATTTGCTAAAGGATAATTGTATTTTGGACTTGACCTTGTCCGAAATCAAGTTAATATTCTACCTGACCTGAATCGTTGATCCTTTTTCAAATTCTGTAGACAACTAATACATAGCTACAATTTTTTCTATGAGTATGGGCTAACCATTAGGACTATTATGGTTGTCTGAGCCAAGGACATTGTGTTTACTATGTTCTTTATTATAATTTTAGTAATAGACTTTCTAATTATAACTAAGATTTTATCTTGTAAATATTGGGAAACTTGTGGACTGAAAATGTCTATTAGGTAATAGATTTTTTTTTTCTAATTTTTTTTTAAATGTTAATTTTGACCTGAGGTCAAATAGAGGACTATATAATCTGGCTTTTCTAGAAATTATTCGTTCGTGCATTAAGATCTGTTCAGAATCATTGTTGTGTACAATATTTATATTTATTGATTCAAATTATTTATTCACTGGAAATAAAATTGTTCATGAAAAATAACATTCTTCGAAACGGAGACTTGAATTTACAGTGAAATTTCAAATGAGGATATATTCTTGGACTGAATTATTGTCATCCAACAAAAGACTGTTGGCACGTCAGCACTTCCAGAGTTGAATTGTTTATTTTGGAATATCACTAAAGTTTATTGAGAACCTTAAATAGTATGACTTGTGCTCGAAATTCTTGAATTGTTTGGGATTTATTTGGCAATATCTTAAGTTCTTTTTATATTTTCACTTTGTCTTCTAGGGAAAAAAGTTATTTGTTGAATTTTACAAAACTTGATAGTTCTCATTCTTTTCTATTTTTTATTTTAAGACCATAGAGTCGTAAAAATAAAATTGAGCACTCGTCCTTGGGATACGAATTTCTCTAAAACATTCCAGAAAACTTTGTTTTTGAAATTCAAATTCACCTTCTTTTGGACTTTTCTAAGTCAGAGGTATCATTTCACATAAAGTTTTAGTGAAACCAACAAACTTTTACAATGTCATCTAAAGTGGAGAACTTTATTTCAAATCCTACCCAGGAACGGCTAGACTCCTTGAAAAAGTATGAATTGCTCCAGCTTACCAGAAAATACGATCTTTCTGAAGCGGGGGCTTCTTTAACGAAGCAAGAAATAGAAAATATTTTGGTCCAATATTTGGTGGAAAAGATGTTTTGGATAAAAGTACTTTGGGTTTTATTAATGAGTCTCCATCTGACTATAACTTGCAAGTTATGGAATTTAAATTAAAATACAAAAAGCAAATCAAGTTAAGAAAGCCTGAGCTTCAGAAAGAGGGGAAAGAGACGGATACATTTGCAGTAATAGGAAACAGAAAACTAAATGTAGTTGCAGAAGAAGGAAAAAATGAGACAAATTCAATTGCTGTCGCAGAAACAGGAAAGAAAGAGAAAAAGAGAAGATAGGCTAATGAAATACGCAAAAGAAGAGAGAGAAAGACAGAGAGAAAGAAACTGAAGAAAGAGAATTTCATTTTAGATTCAAATAATTAGGGCTGGAAAGTGAAAAGCTCATCCCCACTTTACATACAAATTCAAGTTTTTGTTACTAAAGATATTACAATAGTACCCCTATTAAGAACAAATAAGTACATAACTATTTGCTTTTTCATTTTGAAAAAAAAAAACAAACACAAAAAAAAAAACTGCTGAAAATTTGGAATGGCCAAGACTGCAATGGACTCCGTCATTACAAAGTGCACTTTTTGGCAATGCCCGTTACATTTACACTTCCCTGTCAGTACAGTAAAAGTGTTGATTATGATCTGGTTAAGGAATGTATCTTGAAGGGTTATGAGTTGGTACCGGAGTCTTATTAACAAAGAGTTCATTATCTTTAAAAATTAATTGGACAAACTCATGCTGAAAGATTCTATATCACTCATGGGTGATTCTGCCAATCGTATCCCTATTACAATTTTAAGGGAAACAGGAGCTTCTCAGAGTCTTTTATTTTCAGGTACATTGCCTATTTCTGAGAAGTCTTCTTCTAATGTAAGTGTTCTTATTCATGGAGTAGAGTGCGGCTATGTTCCTCTCCTTCGTGTAAATTTGTCATCAGACTTACTTTTAGAATGGTCGAAACAATGTTATCTTTACCCATTGAGAGTATTCATTTATTGCTAGAAAATGACCTAGTTGGAGATAAGGTTGTGGTTAATCCATTTGTAACTGACAAGCCTTGTTTGGATCCGAATACGAAATCCCTGATTTATACCCAGCTTGTGCAGTTCCTAGAGCTATGGCAAAGAAAGCTCTTGAGAATGATGTTGACACACGTATTGGTCATGCTTTTGATGAGGTCACTTTTTCTTCTGTTTGTTTCAGAGGGCTATAAGCGAAACTGAAGCCACAGAAGTATATGTTTGTTAAAGAGGGGGTATTTATGAGACAATGGATCCCACCTGTGGTATCTGCTGGTGACGAGTGGTCATTGAGCTAACAAACTGTAGTTTCAAAGTAGTATAGACAGGACATTCTTAGTCTAGACCATGAAACTTCTTTGACTGGCCATTTAGGGATCAGTAAGACTTATCACAAGATGTTGAATCACTTTTATTGGCAAAAATTAAAGTGATGTTTGTAAATACTGCAGATCTCGTCATACTTGTCAAATGGCAGGAAAACCAAATCAGAAGATACCTAAGGCTCATCTGCAACCTATTCCTGCATTTGACGAACCATCTAACGGAATAATGGTAGACTGGGTCGGTCCATTACCTTTGACCAAGCCAGTCAATCAATACTTTTTAACCATAATGTGTGCGTCTACAAGATTCTCAGAGGAAATTCCTTTGAGGAATATTAAAGTTAATACAATTGTAAAAGCTTTGATAAAGTTTTTGTTTTACTCAGTTTGGCCTTCCCAAACCTGTCCAATCTGATCAAGGGTCAAATTTTATGTCTAGAATTTTCCAGCATGATCATACATGAGCTAGGCATCCAGAAATTCAGCATGATAGCCTAGGGGCTCTAGAGATTTAATCAAACTTTGAAAAATATCATTCATTTATATTGTTTTGATACTGGAAAAGGTTGGGATGAAGATGTTCATTTGCTGTTGCTTGCTTTTAGGGAATCAGTTCAAGAATCATTATGATTTCGTCCTTTTGAACTAGTTTTTGGACATAGTGTCGGTGGACCATTGATGATATTAAAAGAGAAACTTCTTTCAAATGATGATACATAAATTAATCTTCTCGTCTACGTATCTAATTTTAAATACAAGTTATCAAAGGCCTGTGAAGTTGCAAGAACTAATCTGCACTTTACGCAGTAAAAAATGAAATTAATTTTAGATATAAATACAAAGGAAAAGAGTTTTCAGCCTGGTGATAGAGTTCTGGCTCTCTTGTCAATAATACAAAATCCTATTCAGGATAAATAATATGGTTCTTACACATTTTGAAAAGAAAGTAAGAGATTAAAATTATATCATTAACACTCCTGGGAGACGAAGACAAAAACAACTTTGCCATTTGTCAAAGAGTATGTTGATAGAGATTGCCACATTAATCATGCAGTCAATTTAGTTGTACTGTTCTACACAGTGAGGATTTAAGCACTGGAATGCAATCAGATTGTAGTGACTTTGTTGTAACCAATCGTCATAATTCAGAAATTATGAATAATCTGAACCAGAAACGTTAACATTTGCAGCAACAAGAAAAGAATGAACTAAAACAGCTGTTACTTGAATATGAGCACTTTTCTCGAAAAGTTCCTACACGAACAAATAAAATCTACCATGACGCTGAGATTGTAGATTCCACACCTGTGAAACAGCATCCGTACTGAATGAACCCTCTCAAACAGGGATGTTTAAAAAAAGAAATTTAGCATTTGCTGGCGAATTATTTCATAGAACCAGGTAAAAGTGACTGCAGTTCACCATGTATTCTTGTACCAAAACCAGATAATAATATCTGCATGTACACAGACTATAGAACAGTGTGACTAGAAAATATTGATTTCCAATGCCAAGAATCGATGACTGCATTGACAAAATTGGAAATACAAAATATGTCATCAAATTTGACCATGTGAAAGGATTCTGGCAAATTCCACTGACGGAAAAGGCAAAGGAAATTTCGGTATTAGTGACTCCAGATAGACTTGATCAACATAAAGTGGTGCCATTTGGGATGAAATGTTGGCCTTGTACTTTTCAACGTTTAATGTGTATGATTACATCTGGTCTACATAATTGTGATGCTTACATCAATGACGTCATCATTTTACAACGAAACCTGGAAGGATCACTTGAAGATAATTAGGGAATTCTGTGACAGACTCACTGTTGCAAATTGGCAATTAATTTTTCAAAAAGTGATTTTTGTCGTGGTTGTGTTACATTTCTAGGAGATATTGGAGTCACCTGATTTACCTGTGCTATCAGTAAAAAGCAACTGATGCGATTTTTGGGTATGGCTGGATACTGTCGGAAATTTTGTTTTTATCATAATTACTACACCTCTGACAAATTTATTTTGTAAGAAAACCAAGTTTCTTCTGTCTGAAAAATGTCACGAGGCTTTTGATAACTTAAAGGCCATACGTAAGAGTGCGCCAGTTCTTTCAGCGTCAGATTTCAGGCAATCATTTAAAATGTCTGTTCATGCAAGACGATAAAGTCGTATTAATATCATAGACAAAAATATTAATTCTATCTACACCAACATCATACCTAGCCTACAAAGTATTAATAAATCTTTCGAGCAGTAAATGGAAAGAAGTGATGAGCTGAATTCCCATAATACTACATTTATGACAGTGTTTCAAGTATGGACTGAAAACCCCCTGCGCTGCTGAAGATTAAGAAACTCCACGCATTCGTATTCCTCTGTGAAATTCGTTCAGTTACAAACAGCAGTCATACAAATACAAATCTGTCAAGGTTAGAGTGGAACTTATAGTAGTCTGAATAATAAGCTTCTCACGATCACAAACGAGTTTCATCGTGTAACACGCGACCAAATTAGATCAATGTAAATCCAGATCTAGCACCACTCAGTGGCCATGTAGATTATGTTATACGCTCTAGCTATTGTTTACAATTAAAAAGGAAAAGCCCGTGTCACACGCGTCTGTGCGGAGCAAGAAGTCTTTGAACAGATCCGGTAGACGGACAACAGCGTCGGATGTCAGCCTATCTTTCGGCGTTAGGAAAGCGTGTTCACATGCATCCGTCCAAATAAGTTTACTCGCAGCCCATTTCCTGGTAAGGTTTGACAACGGCCCCGCAATCGCACTAAAATTGGCCACATGCATAATATCCGGTCAATCCCAGAAATGACCTCACCTCAGTTTTCGTGGTGGGGTGTGCGGTGTTTCGTAGCTGCTCCACCTTCGACTTCTCTGGGGACAGCGTGCCTTGACTCAGTGTGTGTCCCAAATAGTCCAACGTCCGGAACCTAGTGTGACATTTGGAAGGGCGAGCCGTCAATCCCGCTTGACGTAGCCGTTCCAAAACGTCAGCTAGCAGAGTGAGATGCTCACCCCACGTCTCTGTGGCTAGCAAGAGATCATCCATGAAGTTGTGAACACCCCTACCTCGCAAGGGTTCCAACAAAATCCGCATAATTCCGGTGAAGACGCTGGGCGCTTTCTGGACTCCAAACGGAATGACTAACCATTGGTAGGTCCTGTCGGGAGTAGCAAAAGCGAGCTTTGCCCTGTCCTCCTCCCTTACAGAAATTTGCCAATAGCCTTTGGACAAATCCAACTTTGAAAAATATTTCGCTTTCGAGACAGAAGCGAAAATATGTTCTGAGTCAGGTAGCATTTCGACTTTGAAATTTAGTCACCTGATTCAGCTTCCGGTAATCGACACAAACCAATGAGTTCCATCCTTCTTCTGCACTAAGGCTACAAAATAACTGTAAGGAGAATCAGCGGGTTCGACTATTCCCAGAGCAATCATCTTCTCGATCTCTTCTCTTACCACTTGTCGTTTCGCGGGGCAAAGGGCAGGGTTTCCGCTGGACTGGCCAGTCGTCCCCAGTTTTAATCCGAACTCGACAAGTGACGTTCTCCCGGGTATTTCCGTAAGCACATCGGAATACCCCGCCAGCAATGTCTCTATCTCTTCCCGCTGCTCTGCAGTCAACATGGGGTCACACTCCACGTCCGAGAGTGTCTCAGTCCTCGTTAATGGACAGGTCGGGATGGTGTTCTCACCATCCGTGTCGCCTTTTGCGTCCTCGGTGACGATCGTGGCGACGACAAAATCTCTGGCGGTATCTCTTTCTCGGTATCTCTTAAGGAGATTATCATAGTACAGCTTCTCCTTAGTCGGTAGCCGTATCCGATAGGTTTGACCCCCGACCTTCCCGGTTACGACGTACGGCCCCCTCTAAGAAACTTGCAGCTTGTTGTGTTCTTGGGGCAACAGCAACAACACCTTGTCCCCCTGCTTCATACTGGCGTGGTTTCGTTCGTTTGCTCTAATACTTCGCCTGACGCGACTTCGCTCGCTTGAGGTTCAATAGGTCTGGGTTGGTCTGTACCCCCGGAATCCCCCACTCCTCGATTGTGCCTGCTCATATCTCTCTGCCATGCTGGCGATCTCTTCGAGAGTCCTGTGCTCTCTCTCTCTCCGCTAGGAATACTGTCAACTCACGACGGTAAGTACGCAGGACATGTTCCTTGAGAATAACCTCGTGTAACCCGTCGTACGATCGTTCAACTTCTGCCATCTTTGTCTACTTCTCAAATAACGCTCGAACACGGGTGTGTAATTGAGAGTGGGCTTCTGTTGCCTTTTTCGTCGAGTCCAGAAAAAGTTTACGGTACGTTTCGGCCGATAATGGCAAAGGAGGGCCTTCTTGAGCGCGTTGTAGCCGTCAGCTTCTTCTGCGGCTAAGTTATCGTAAACTTCACGAGCTGTATCTTGCAAAAAGGCCGAGACGTTAATCGCCCAATGTTGCTCGGGAATTTTATGAACGAACGCGAATTTCTCAAATTGCACGAGGATATCATCGATTGACTTTTATTTGTCGTTGAATCGCGGAATACTTATCTGTAACATTCGGTGGTCGATAATCGGAAGTACGCCCCTTCCAGAACTCGTACTGAAGTCTTCCCTATTGGCGGTCCTAGCTTCTACCCATAATTTCTCATTTCGAGAGCGTGAGCGTGTTCTCTTTCTTTCGCGGTCGCTATTATCCTGGCCAGCTCCAGCTTTCTTTCAGCTGCTTTTTCGGCCTTCCATTCTTTGATTCTCTCCTCTATGAACGCTGCAAGGCGGTCTCCCTTGTACCCTAGATCTTCCGAGCCCATGTTGCGATACTCTTTAATCATCTGTCTTTCTATAACCATTTTATGATGATACTAACAGTACGTGATACTTTGTCTCGACTTACTAAACAACTGACAGATGTTTCAAGTTCCTAACCCAATACCTACCTGTTGACAATAACTAACTTCGCTCAGGTAAGATATTTTGCCCGATATTTGCTTCACAATTGCTGCAAGTAACTGAAATCTACCAAACATGCAAATATCAAAATATAACATACACAAGTTGGAAATCATAAAAATTCAAAATACACACGATGGAAAATATCTCACAACTGTTCACTAATACTTCCTAATAAATAATACTTTAGGTCGTAAAGATAATATTTATGTCTAATTCAGATCCCGGACGATGCTGCCACTGTGGGGGATGTTATGGTTGGGGTGGGGTGCTCCCAATATTTTATTTGACTATTGTAGAAGTCCCACCCAGGCTCGATTTTGGTTGGAAGTTAAATTAGTGAAAGATAGATGTAAAGCTCCGAGCCCCCAGTCAGCAATGCCGACGGTTAAATGGTTAAATATTATAAAAACGTTGAAATTCAATGAATAACAATTTAATAACAATTCAATAATCAAATGCTTCAAATTTCCAATTACACTACTTCCGCTCGACCCTTTCATAGCCTATTGCATCACTTGATTAGCAGTGTGAGATCGATTTCCACCTGTCCTTGTATTCTACTCAACTGTGGTATTCTTCTCTCTCTTATTTCTCCCAATTCCTTCTCCTCCTCCTCCCCGACTTTCTCCAAATTCCTTTTCCTCCTCCTCGGCTTCTCTATACTCCTTCTCCCTTTCCTCCGCTTTCTCTTCCAGACTCCTTTTCCTCCACCTCCACTTTCTCTCCACCGACTTGACTTTTGTCGACTTCGACTGTTCGGCTAGTCTCAATTCCGTCTCCACATCTTGGAGACTCGAGACTCAATTGAACCGGATGTTCTCTGTCCCCTAAAAAGCTTCCTGTGAAAACACAAGGACGGTACAATATTTTTTCCTTAGCCCTCTCATCTCACACTACACACAGCCAAACATCAGATAACGGCTATTAAATTTCTTCGATATACATATACGTTCTTGTATGGTAAAACAACCGTCATAATACAGCACGGTATCAATTACTTCTTATACATGCATCAATAAATTCTGTCACATCAATACATATTCCTAGTCCCGTTATACTAAACAATATCACAATAATCAGACGCATTTCTTTATCTTACACTCATACAAAGTATGCAAATATTCAAATATCCATGCTCTGAGATCTAACTAATAGTAACTAATCTTACATACTTCATGCATTTTCTAAATTCACAACTTAAGCATGTGTAAATTCTAACATAACGCATTAATAAATGCACCGGTTTACTACAACGTAACCTAGTAGCGAATTACAAAATTAATTCTGACCACAAGCTAACAATCTACATAATTCTCTACGTAGTACTCAAGCCCATTTTTAAAAAACGCATGTAAATGAAACACTACAAAGGTAATTCTACATAATAAATGATCGTAGTAATTACGTATACATACTACAAATAATTACAATTATGAGGACGTAATATTCTGCAAAAATCGAGCAAATAACTTACTGACCTTCTCGAATCTTTGTCTTTCCTTAGAATCTACCTCTAAGTTTTACCTGCAAATTACGAGTGGCTTCGTCTCGGAGTAACCCTATTGATCAACAATCTCTCTAGGCGCAACTAAATTTTCGCTTACGAGTTGGAAGGTAAAATTTGCGTCAAATTGTAATCACTCCTCGTTCACTCCGCGGCTTCCCTTTGATCCCAAACTAACCTCTTAACACGTAGGTGTGATAACTACAAGCCTTTGTTAAATCGTACGATCTATCGCCTTTGCCATTTCAAAATTACGGGTCTCCGGCCGGTCATGTAACCTGGCATAAGAGGTTAACACTAGCCCGCCGCAATCTTTAGACATCGAACACAACGCCGCAGTAATATTATAGCTTATACATGACTTTATAGCTGGGACTTAGCAAACGTGACACATAACGAGCATAATGTTGCCCAATAATCTGTCTAAAGTTTCAAACATTTATGATTCATTATACGAAGTTTTGTTTTTTCTTTTCTTCAATTATAGTCATCAAATGACCGGAACGAAAACACAAAAAAGAAAAACTCTACTCTCTCAAATCCCAAGTATGGTAAAAAGCATTATAAATGAAACATGATACCATCAAAAGAAGCACTCAGAGATTTTGAGTCATTAACGCTGGATCATGCTGGTCAAACGTTTAAATAAGGGATAAATGATCTATTGGATTTTACTGGTGCAATCTCTTGCGCTATTCACAAAGGTTAAAGAATGGAGTAAGCTTTCAAACAGTAGACACCAAATGTACTTGAGTGTACGTTTATTGAGATGATCGTATTGAATTCTTCTTCCCTCGCCATTTCATAATTTATGTAATTACTATTCAGATATCTGTTATTTTGCTTAGGATGCATTAGCATTACAGGCAGTAAGATTACGTAATAGTAGCAGCAGTAGTAGCAAATATTGTTGTTAGTCTTCTTTTTTGTATTGTATTTTGTTACTTAAGCAATAATGAATGGCTGACTTTTGTCAAATTTACATCGCTGTTGGTCAATTCACTAAGATTTGTATTATATTAGAAACCTCAGGTAGAGATAGATACTGTTTTTAAAAGAGATTTTGTTATCTATCGTACACGAATCATTTTTGACTAATAAGGAAATACAATTCAAGCAAATCGATAACACGTGCAAATCACTACTTGCAGGATCTACGAATTGTTCAAGTACCCGGTCTAAATGAAGTTTAAATCTATCACAAATCACGTGGTCAAGTATGGACGCGGAGGCAATATCTGTTTTACTGTCTGAGCGTGTAAAAAAAAATTGATTTCAAAATAGCCAAGTCGTGCAGCGCTCGTTGGACGGGTCGTTGAGTGAAACTGTTGATCCTCTCTTCCTGGTTTGCTAGTCTTGAATATCACTGTCGGTACGAGAAGGCTGTTCAAAGTTTCTCCAGTGTCACGTGGGAATACCGAGACAAAGAGATTGCCAGTCACCAAAAACGAATTCACCCCATTGCACAAGAATGACAAGACGTCACACAAAAGTTAGACATTTTTGACCAAATCAGACTTTGTGTTTGATTTAACTCTTAATATCTATTTGACGTAACCTCTTCATTTTAGCAAGATGTACCAAATCTGTAGAAAGAAGACACAATTAATTGATAGCCACTTCTGAGGGAAAAGAAAGGTCACCACTTCCGGTGCACTAAAACACTATTGTTTCAACTATTATTGTTGTGTTGTGTTTATGACAATAACAGTGATACATTCAATCAATAGTTTCGTAAAAATCATAAACATGTGCACTTGTTCTATGTACTTATTATATACATGTTCACTGTGCCTAAATACACGCTCGTTGTCGCTGTTTTTCCAGGTAACGGTATATGCATCCCAGTAGATTTTCAAAAGTCGTGTCTCCAACCATCTGACGTAAGAATATTGTGTAGTCAAGTCCTTGTTTTAAATAAATAAATAAATAAATAAATATTTATTATATATATATAATGTTTAAAAACATTAAGAGTTTTGAAATGTAAAGTTCCAGTCTATTTCATTTAAAACAAGGACTTGACTATATATATATATA
>JAECUM010071709.1:0-14875 GCA_016617855.1 Megalonaias nervosa | reverse complement strand
GCTGTATAGACCATCTTGACTAGTTATCACTATTCCAGAATGAATTGTCATAGTAACATGGGGTTTTCACTGAAAGACATCTAATGATGTCTAGTTGGTCATAAAATATGGTGCTAATCTGACAATGTGGCCACCACAGCAATCATTTTAAAAATGTTATAACTACTGCCATGGCAATCTTGAAAATCTTGTTACTGCTACTTTCCTAGCTAGCTGATCAAATCAACATTGTGCATTCACCAAAAGACTTTGGTGCCAATCTGATGGCAACCGTCTTGAAAATCTTATCTCCTCCAGAATAGAAAGTCATATTAGCAGGAAGCTTTCACCAGAAAACTTCTTATGATGTCTAATAGTTGGTCCTAAATGAAAATGGTACCACTTTTCCATCCATTGTGGCTTACACAGTAGTCATCATGACAATCTTGTTACTGCGGCTTCTCATTTCAACAGAGGGTTTTTGCAAAAAGTCTTCTTGTGATGTCTATTTGGTCCTAAATCAATGGTGCTGCTCAGGAATCCAATATGGCCACCACAGTGACCATCTTGACTATGTAAATGGTGCTGCTCAGGAATCCAATATGGCCATCTCAGTGACCATCTTGACTATGTAAATGGTGCTGCTCAGGAATCCAGTATGACCACCACAGTGACCATCTTGACTATCTTATTATCACTACTACATAATGAATAGTCATAGCAACATGTGATTTTTACTGAAAGACTTTGTATGATGTCTAGTTGGTAGAAATAAAAAATGGTACTGATCTGACCTTCAGTATGACCACCAGAGCAGTCATCTTGAAAATGTTATCATTACTCATGATTGGAAAGTCATATTGACTTGAGGTTTGCAACAGAAGACTTTTTATGATGTCTAGTTGGTCCTAAGTGAAAATGGTTCCAGTCCGATGTCAGTTATGTCTGCATCAGTGGCCCTATTGAAAATTGTGTTACAGCTGCTTCTCCTAGATCACCAATCATATCAGCATTGTGCTTTCACCAAAAGACTTCTTATGATGTCTTGTTGGTCCTAAATAGGTACCCAGTCTCATGGCAGTCATCTTGAAAATCATATTATCATTATTCCTCCTGAAGGGAAAGTCATAGCATTTGGTTTTCACCAGAAGACTTCTTATAATGCCTTGCTGGTTATAAATTAAAATGTTGCTGGTTTGATGTCCAATATGGCCTCCCTAATAGCCATCTTTGAAAATCTTGTTATCATTACTTCTTATAAATGATAAGTCATTTTGACATCGGTGTTCAGGAGATGAGTTCTTATGGTGCCTGGTTGGTCCTAAAGAAAATGATGTAAACTGACCCAAAATATGGCCAGAATGGTGGCTATCTTGAAAATATTATCTCTACTCCTCCCAAATGGATGGCCACATCATCATGGGATTTTCACATATAGACTTCTTGTGATACCTAGTTGGTCCTAAATGGATGGCCACATCATCATGGGATTTTCATATATAGACTTTTTGTGATACCTAGTTGGTCCCAAATGGATGGCCACATCATCATGGGATTTTCACATATAGACTTCTTGTGATACCTAGTTGGTCCCAATTGGATGGCCACATCATCATGGGATTTTCACAAAGAGACTTCTTGTGATACCAAGTTGGTCCTAAATGAGAAATGCTAATCTTATATCCAGTAAGGCTGCCCTGATAGGCATCATGAAAATCTTGCTGTAAATATTTCCCCAGAATGGATGTTTATATTGACACAGGGTTTCAGAGAAAGGCTTCTAATGTTGTCCACTTGTTCTAAATAAAAATTGTGCCAATCTGACATTTAGTATGGCCAACATAGCATCTAATTTTTGAAAAATCTGTTATCACCAAATATCAGGGGTGGCTTCAACACTGAACAGTTAAAATGGAAAAAGAAGGTCCTATTATTATGATTATTATTACTAATTGTAAACACATTCATAAACATCTGTTTATAGATCCTACATAATTTGTGTTCGTAATAGAGCCAAATTACATACTCAAAAGATATTCCATACAGCCCACAACCATGAACAAAAGCTATGAAAAATAAAATAAAATCATATTCCAGAAGTTACAAAAAATGCAGACACACATAACAATATTTTCATACTCAAGTTCTTAACAGTGCATTTTGTTGTCTGGTTTAGTTGGGCTAGGGAATTGTTATACGCTATATTTTTACTAAGGTAATTCTTAACTTTTCAGAGAAGTGCACAGTATCTACACAAGGAACTTCCTGTTAGAATTGCTCATAGAATTCAAGGGTTCCGTGGACTTCCTTTCATAGTGGGATGTCACCCCACCATAATCAAAGTGGTAAGGTCAAAAGTTTTTTGTACAGTTTCATATTTTTGTTAAGATTTTATGCAATTAAATGATATCTCCAGTTCATAGTTTATTATTATTATAAATCTACTTAGGAGTACAGTCAGTGTATGTTTAGCTTTTGACTTGTGTTTTTGGTAACTGCTTATAATTATTGTTCTAGGCTAAATCATTATTTGGTCTTGGTATATTACATCATGGGCAGCTGAATCACTTCAGGCTTTTTTGCATGACAGTACAGCTCATGAAATTGTTTGTTTCTCCATGCATCATGGTGGGTGCGGAGAGAGCATGGAGAGGATTAAGAAAATGTCCCTCCACCATCAGACCTCGTGTCCAAGCTCCAAGCAGAGTTTTTGTAGCCCCTTGCACATATATGATCTGCATGCCATGTTAATTTGAGTCATATCTGATGATCATTGTGGAGTGGATGTGTTGTCGATAAATGGGTGTGATTTACTGTTTGTGACTCAAAGAAGCATGCAATAAAGAGTTGAGAGAGAGAGAGAGAGAGAGAGAGAGAGAGAGAGAGAGAGAGCATGATCAGTCAGTGAGTTATCAATGCCCTTGCCTTTGTAAACTAAAATCATTGGTATGTAGTAATATTAATGGTGTATATTGATGGAAGTGTACATCTTTCAGGGTTGGTGGGGTAGTCCTAAATTGTCAAACCACTGGGAAATTCTTCATCATCAAATATTTAAGAATAATAAATACACTTCATTGCTTGTTAAAATAAGATGTATTTAGATTAAAAGTATTGAAAACCTTTATATTTAAAAGCTGGGGAACGTAACGTTTGTTTGTCATAGGAAAAACTCGAATATAAAACAACAGTAGCCTTATGAAAGTTCACTTCATAGGAAGCATCTTGGTAATGTATGTAAAGATGGATGAGGGTTGTGTGGGGTGCAGAGTTAAGTTGTAAGCAGTCAAAGAAAACTGATTAGAAGGAGAAAATATCATCAGGGCTAAACAAGTCTCTATGTGCTTTCTCATCATCATTAAAAAAAAAAATGGAATATTGTGAACTAAATGTTTCATTATCAGCTAAAGGTCAGAAGAAAATAAAACATACCAAGTCATTAATTTCATGTTGGGGTGGGTGGGGGTGGATGATGTGCCATCCATGCTCACATTTTCAAGATTCTTGCATAAACCCACCCACCCCCAGTATATAAATGATACTTTATTTTGGGATGAGGAAGATTCATATGCAGCCACTCTTTGTTTTTTTTTAAATGTGTGATAAAATTGCTGAAACAGTTTTCTTCATAAGCATATCTGTCTGAAGCATACACATCAACATTAAAGTCTCATAGTTGGTGAAGACATTCTTACATGTATATTAATACATGTATATTTACATGGATATCCTTAATTTTGTAAATAAAATTAAACCATAAGCTTAATTTCACAACATAGAGAGAGAGAGAGAGAGGGTGAGGAAGAGATTAGGTTCAGAACAGTCCCTGAAAAATGTGTTACAGGACACTAAGTTGCATCTGAAAGTGAATGTTATTATTTTAAATTAGCCATTATTGGGAAAAGATGTAAAATTAAACCACAAGAATAACAGATAGAAGGAGAGAACAAATACCAAATAAAATTATTAAAGTCAGAGGTGAAAGAGTTGGTGTGTGTTGTCTCAACATCACGAAAATAAAATATAACAAAACTGTTACATTATCAGCTTTAAAAAGCCAGCTGAAAATACCATTTGCTGAATTCTCAGATTTGTTTGGTAGAGAGAGACCTGTATGCAGATTTGTTTGGTAGAGAGAGACCTGTATGCAGATTTGTTTGGTAGAGAGAGACCTGTATGCAGACTTGCTAAAGACAGATGGCTACATGACCAATGCTTATTTTCCCTAAAACTGGAAAAAGGTACATAAAACAATTGGGAATATTGAACTGGAAAAAAGGTACATAAAACAATCGGGAATATTGATCTGGAGTTTTTTTTTTGTTCTTTTTTACCCACTCAAAAGTATATATGATTGTGCATTAGGTTTAGAGTTGTATGGCACAGCTGCATGTACACAAGTTCAAAGCAAGGTCAGACTGATGGTCTAGCCCTCTCACTTTACCCCACCCCCACCAAAAATTTGCAGTTGCCAAGGCAGTTAAGAGATAGTTGGCAGGTTAACCTACTATGGGACACAAGGCAGTTGACATATTTCTTTGCATAGGAAACCTGAGCAAATTCAAATTTTAATATCGACAATAACCCACAGTGCAGCTACATGCCTTTCTTTTAAATAGGTACACTAAATAAAACAGATACTGGCGAGAGAGAGAGAGAGAGAGAGATGTAATTTATGACAAGCAAACTGTAATTAATGGTGGAAGGTGTTTCTCCTTGCAAAATACAATCAGCAACTCCTTGATTGCAACTTCATTAAAACAAAGAGAGAGAAAGAGGGATTGGTCATTCATTTCAGCAGTAAAATGAATTCAGTTTAATTGTGAACAATTAACAACATTTTGCTGTTGATTGCTGGGTTGTAATTAGTCTGTTAAATATGACACTCAAATCGTCGGATAGCTTCATGTGATATCAGTGACACCATCACAAGCTGAAAATTACAGCCTTGTTTGATGCTAATTCTTGTCAATACTTTATAAAGGGAATGTACATGAAATTTTTATATCAGAAATAGAATTGTTGCATACAAACGGATCAGCCTTTTTAAACAAACATACATTGAATGTAGAAGATTCTTTTGAAATGATTTTTTTTATTGTCCAATTTATAATCAACACAAAGCTGAATTATTCTTCAAATGATATCTGATTGTAATCACTCTGAATTCTCAGTGGTTCCATGGGTGTCTTTCCTGCATTGGATTTTAAAATATGTGCCAATAAAATCAACCAGCCCCTTTTGCTTGCACAAGGCATGACTGCAATGTTACGTTGGAGATTTGTAGGTATTTACCCATCCACCACAAAACTTCAGTGAGGCACAAGCATAAAGGGAATTAACTGCCCCACAGCGATGCATAAAGGGTATTAACTCATTAACCCCTGGAGGTTTTTGTCGTTTTCGCCTGAAATGTGAGTAGGAAACCCATTTTGGGGGGCTATTTCTGAGTACATCCTAATACATTGACCTCCAAGACATTTTAGGTTAACCTAATGCCTAGTTGTGTTAGAAACATCGTTTTTCATTGGCTATTTCGCCTGAGCATGAGCAGAAGGGTAAAAGTTGGACTTCTGTTTGTTTTTTTTTTTTGTTTTTTTGTTTTTTTTGCTTAACGGACCCGTCATTTTCGTGTCGAGACCACTCTTTATTCTAAATGCCCATCTTATCCTACTTTTTGCAAAGGTTCACCTGTCTGTGTGCAGTTCAGACCGGTCTGTCTTAGATCTGAGGCCAAAAAGTCTAAAATCCGGACACAAAATCGGATTCCGACCTCGGGCGAATTTCGGCTGGAAAAAACTCGGGTCTAAAAAGTTAGGTTTTTCCCTCTGTATTTTGTAGTGCAACTAGAACATCCATATTATTTGGTATCATCGTAAAGCTACATCTGTCTACCTTTCTATAATACCACCCACTTTATTGTGTCATACATGACCTTGACGCTACAGAGCTCAGAAGTAGGCTACCACCTCCTGCTGCGTAAACGCGGTGCCAGGGGTTAATGAGTTAACTGCCCCACTGCGATGCATACTGAAATAAAGAATCATGTTATTTGTACTTAAGCTTTAAAACTTAGCTACTTGCAACAGCTGATTGAAGTGTTTTGAAGCTAGCTGCTATGATTTTGTTAAATGCTGACTAGTGTATATGATTAGCTCAGACATAAAGCCTTTGCAAAAAAGCCTGAAGCATTCTCCATACATGTGGCTTAGGGTGTTGAGATTGTTATTGCAGAGTACCTATTTGATATTTGAATTGGTCTGAATGCAGTCTAGAACTGTCAAATTAGTGATTAGTATATGCATTGAATTACAGTAAAATGTCAGCAGTCACATTCAAGCTTATTTCAGATGAGTATGGTTCTTTCAATCTTTGTGAGAAGTTTCCTATTAATTTTGACTCTAATTACTTTGTACAGTATGTGTTATGATCTGTCTGCATGTCTTTATATATGCTTCAGATTTCTGTGATTGATAATGTGTACATATTGCTGTGAACAGATGTTTATGATACAGTGTTTGATGAGATAGATCCCTGATAAGAGAGTAAGACAACATGTTTTCTTTATTTTTCAGCATGAAATGTATATTCGAGCTTTCCATCTTCTGTCACAGTTTCCACATGTGAGAAAATTATATCATTTTCATATTTTTTTAAAAATGTTATATCCATCTGATGCTTTCATATTGATTTTTATCTTGGATGAATATTAGTCACACTATGTATATTGCCTTCTCTTTCACTAAATATTGTTTTTATTACTTGTAATAGTAAGAAACTTTATGGTCTTCATAAAATTAGTAACAAAATCTACATCTACTGACCTTGCTGGGCAAGTTTTATTTGCCAAGGGAGTCAACTCAGATTGAGGCTGATGATTCTAGTTTACAATAGTTATCTCCCTTGGACATTACTCTGTTAATGGAAATACTTGAAATAAAGTAGAAAATGCTTTCCTGCCGTCATTGTTTTCAAAGTTTTGATTTATGAACGCCACCTGTTTTGAGGTAACATGTTTTCATTATACAGAAATTATGGTTCATTTGCAAACAGCTGCATATTGAAGAAATATAGTAATAGATATATTTATATGCTATCTTTTGTACATGAGTTCTTTTAAAACTGTACCATATTGTTAGTACATACATAATTTGTGAATGCTAAGTAAATACTTGTCACAGGAAATAAATGTAAAATTGTCCATGTAAGTTTACGATAAGTACTGTTGAATTTGTAAGAGATGGGGGTGCCATTTTATGCAGCATGCAACCATGTGTACCATTCATAATACGTGAATTTGACACTTTGCCTACCATTACAATCTTGTTTTCTTTACACTGAAGATGTCCAAAGGTCAGAAGTCATTCAGGTGAAACAGTCTTCATTTAGAAAGAATCTGATAATTTTTATTTGCCGAAGTAATACAGATTTTGGTATACTATATAAATCTTTATGCCTACTATAAATTGAGACCAAATTCATGCAGTTCTGTTCTTAAATAAGTGTTATGATGAATAAAATGAACACTCCATCGAGCATAACATTTTTCTCTGACTGACTTCAGACCTTAAACAAAGGGATGTCACTTGGATCTTTGTTCAGAGAGAATGCTTATGGTGCATTATGTTGAGCTAAAAGCGTGATTTATATATTGGTATAGTGTAGTGTGCATGAAGGTCACATTTTTTGTTTGATTGTTTTTAATTTGCTTTTAGTCATGGAAAGCCAGTTGCTGTGGATTTTGTGGTTGCTAATCTGCTGACCAAAGGAATAATTATGAATCTGTAAAAAACAGTAGAATCTTCTTCTCCATCCACAAACTTCAGTACATTATTATGTTGTTGCAAGAGAGCCCAAATTGAAACCACCAAAATTAGATGAAATAAGAATATTCTTAAATCATCAGTTAATGAAGTGTTTGGACTTTTAGTATGTATTCACATAAAACAGTTTAGAAAATTTGCATTTGGTGATTGAATTAGAGAGCCAGTGTACCAGTATCTACATCCCTGTTAAAAATTGGAAATGTTCAGCTCAGTGTTTTCTATCATAGCCATACTTTCCTTCTAGCCTATAGTCTGCATGATGCATAATATTTTGGGTAAAACCTATTTTAAAATTGTCAACAAGGACTTGTGACTTTTACTTGGGTTGGGCAGTACAGTGGTAGTGTACTTGCTTTTTTTGTACTTTTTGGCCCTGGGATGGTACCCTAGGCAGACAAGGAATCATAAATGCACTTGGAATGGCAAGTACTTACTGATTTAAAGTTGGTATGGTTATCTGGTTTCCTCCATCACTGAAACTACCTTGAGCTACTACCAGAACTGTCAAGAGTACAGTACCCTCTTTATTACTGGTTGCTCACTTTTATTCAAGCAGGTATATGGCAGAAGGTATTGGGACTGCTGACAAAAGGCATCAGGGAGGGCAGAAAATTGAAGCTGACCAGTAATCTTTATGGACCAATTGGGAAAAGAGACTTGAATAGTATTCATGGTGTGTCAAAGCCTCCATTTCCATATAAACATGTACAGTTTTAAGTAAATTGCAGGAAAAAACCACACTATTTTAAGCAAAGCCATCTGTCTTTCTAAATATTAAACCCTCATGGACAATCATGGAAATACCTCAGGGATTTACTGTGACAAACTAATGTGGCAGAAAAAGCAAGCATGCACTGTACTTGTCATAGGTTCTGATATATTGTTTGTACAGATGACATAAAGAAAGTTGTACTGATATGCTTGTTTGCTGCAGATACGAGATCTTGAGGTAGAAGAGCAGTACTCCAGGTTACTCCACAACCTACTGGATGATTTTCGTGATGTTATGACACTCATGGCTGAAGGATTTGCCGAATGCAGGAAGCATATTAAGGTAACATTCATGGGTAATCTCCAATCAGCATGTAAAAATTCTACAAACTATGTTTGGCTGTTACGGGGAGAATAAAAATACCAATTTGTTTCATTTAACCCTAGTAGTGCTGAGTTGTTTTCACATGACGTACATCCACATGCTGAGTTGTTTTCATATGACATACATCTACATGCTGAGTTGTTTTCACATGATGTACATCCACCTGCTGAGTTGTTTTCAAATGACATCCACTTGCTGAGTTGTTTTCACATGACATAAATAGTGGTTAGAGCGTCTGCCTCGGATGCAGGAGGTCATTGGTTCAAACCCCGGCCGAGTCATACCAAAGACTTATAAAAATGGTACTAACAGCTGCTTCACTTGGCGCTCAGAATTAAGAAGTTAGAAGTTAATGTTAGGACTGGTTGGCCTGTTGTCAGGATACTGTGACTGGGTGGGACATGATGCTACATGTCTGCGGCATGATGCCCCAATGCTAGACATCACTGTAGACTGCCACACTGCGGACATCATAGTGATATGACTGAAAATTTTTTAATGCTACGTTTAAAATCCAAATCACACACACATGACATACATCTTCATGCTGAGTTGTTTTCAAAAGACGCACATCCACATGCTGAGTTGCTTTCAAATGACATACATCCACATGCTGAGTTGTTTCTGTCAGACCTTTCTATGCTGAATTGTGTGAGAATTGATAAAGAGTTTTAACAACAGTATTACATATTTCAAACCATTGATACTAAACAGAATTGTTTGAAAATTTATTTGATAATACTTGATTAACTCCATGTTCTGTACATATACTTTTCAATGATATTTGGAGATTTCTTTTGGTTCCCAGTAAATTTTATTACTTTTCTTCCATATTTTGTTGGTTATGCATCAATCACATGTAAGCATGATAATTACTGGACACTATTTTGTTGTGCTCTCTGTAATGTTTTTAGCATGTGATAATTGTGAAAGTATATGTAGCCAGTGGGTAAAATAGTAAGTCTAAGGTAGTTAGGTTAATATGGCAGTTGTGGGTTTAAGCCAGCAAGCAGCAGAGGAGGTGAACAGACCACTTGTCTGAATTGTCATTTGTCTAAAAAATAAGGGTTCCTACGAAGGCTGAAAATAAGGTCGATAACGTTAAACCAAAGCCTCTAACTGACCATGAGATTTCTCTAATTGGGTTAGCTTATCTCGTTACTTTATCTCCGACTCTTTGTTTTTATTTTATGGTGTGTTTCGTTTACTCGCTGGGTCACTCAATATTGGTCGTTCACCTCCTCTGCTGCTGTAATTAACCAAAGATTTTATCCAGACCTATACGATACCTAGATCTTGGGTCATGTAAATTTATTGTTATAAATCTGAACGGAACAGCTTGTGCTCTTGAAAAGAAGTTTTTAAACTTAATCATGTCCATATCCCCTGAACACCAAGTATAATAAATATTTTGTAAAGTATAATTATCTACTCCATTAAACACAACTAAAATATTGCAGTTGTCTCTAATTACTTTAGGTATTTGTGTATAACGTTGTGTAACATAAATCACGTCAGTATTTTTGTGTCTGCCTCTGGAAAATATCCGAGCTGGATTTGATTGTTTGTCCAGCATCACATCATCATATATTACGAGGTTATTAATGAATCCATCCAGGTCATCTACAGATGGCGCTTCATCAGTATCAGTGATAAAATCAATAATATCATTTCCGTCTTTGTCTAATAATTTTGCATTTTTATTAAAATCTTTAAGTACTTCATAACATCGTTGATCATCTACAGATGGTGCTACTAAATATAATTTATTCCACTTGAGCCATCGCATTATCAGATTAAGTAAAAATTGTGTCTTACCAGATCCAGATGGGCCTATTATTATCATTCTAATAGAATTTGGTAGTGCTGGATGGTGTCTTACTGGTTCTTGTTTTCGTGTTGCTGAGAAGTCAATTATATCCATATAATAAATAATATGAGTCTATATTGTGTTCGATGTAAGGCAACAACCCCCACCGTTGGATTAACAACAGTAATAACAAAAAATAAAAAGCATGCACTGACAGGTGAGTGTGAAAAGTGTGGCACAAAAAAATTTAAATTTATTTCGTCTAGCACAAAGACAGGAGGTAATATTGCTGCATCATTGGGAAAATTACCAGGGGTTCCGTGGGCGAAATATCCCGGGGAAAAACACTTACCAGGATACAATTATTGTGGTCCTGGAACTTGACTTGATATTCGACTTGATGATCAAGATCAACCAAGACCAGGAGAACATCCAATAAATAAGATTGATCAAGCGTGTCATGTTCATGATGTTGCGTATAAAAGCAAGGATTTACAACAATGACATCTCGCAGTTGTGAAATTGATTAATGCGTTAAATTCTATACCTGATAAATCTCTCAGAGAAAAACTCGCTAGTTTTCTAATAAACACTGCTATGAAAGGTAAAATAATGCTAGGGGCTGGGTAATTAATTATGTAACTATTATAATGGAATCTGTTTATTATAGCCCAAGAGGATATTGGAGAGGCAGAGCAGTGATTAGTAAACTTGCTGAAGCAGCAAAAGTCTCACGTTCTGTTGCTGCAAATTGGTTAGCACGACAGGCAATATGTCAAATTTATCTACCACCACCTAAAAAAATTCAGTCCACACATTTTGATGTCAGCACCCCTAATGAAGTTCATCAAGCAGATATTTTGTTCTTACCACATGACACCATTAAAATTGATAGACGTCAATCACGCACGTACAAATACGCATTGACTGTCGTTGATGTTGCAAGTAGATATAAAGAAGCAGAACCACTATCAACAAAAACGGCATCTGAAGTTGCATCTGCGTTTGAACGAATTTATCAACGAGGACCCTTGCAATGGCCACAACTATTACAGGTTGATCCTGGCAAAGAATTTCTTGGTGCAGCGTCATCGTTGATGAAAAAACCTAACGTTAAAATCAGACAAGGACACACTGAAATTCATCGTGATCAGGCAATCGTTGAACGATTTAATTGAACACTTGCTGAGTGGTTATTTGGATATCAATATGCAAAGGAAATATCCACTGACTTTAAGTCCGGGGAGAGATCTCGTGAATAGCTTGCAAGGTTACCAAGTGTGATAACTGTGTTGAATAATGAAATTGCTCGTGCATCTTCTATGAAGCCTGCTAATGTAATTACAAAGAAACATGTACCAATACAATGACGTGAATCTTCCCCTCAACCAGTGTTAGGTAATGTAATTGTAAGATATTTATATGAACCTGGTGAACTTGAAGGTGGTAAAAAAAGAACAACTGATCCTATCTGGAGTGTGACTACACATAAAATTTCTAGCGTGGTAAGGTCCACAGGTAGACCTGCAATCTACAGACTAGATTCGACGGCTCCTTAACGTGGATTTGTACGTGAACAATTACAAATAATTCCTAAAGACACAATTACCACCACCTTCACTTATGTAAACTTGCACCCATACGTCGATTACATTCAAGACACGTTAGCATCACATTTTCGCGTGTGTGACCAAGACTACTATTAATTCTATCAACAGTAAATTGTCTTGGATTATTACTTGAATATTGCCACAACATTATTGTGTTACAGCTTGCACAATGATTATTCTGTCGTTGTTTTAGTGTTATAATAAATTCAGCATCCATATCAAAGTCACGCTTATTTTTTTTGTCACATTGCTTATAACTCACTAATTTTTTCTTTATGACGACAAAGTCATTAGTGATTTCTTCGGTTATTACGTAATCTATGATAACCCTGTGCAGTTGAGATATTCTTCTGACTCGAGACACTGCGAGATAAACTAAATTTGACCATTCGATCCGATCATCAACAATCCAGATATTTGTATCAGAAATAGTTAATCCTTGTGACGAGTGAATCATTATAGCGTATTCTAACGTCCACAGAGATTTATCCATGCTCAGCGCGCTCTCAACAACATCAACAGCAACCAAAACAATATCATTTAACACAAGGTTTTGTATCCCACCACCAGGAATTTCAACTTAATATTCTGTCGTCGAGTATCTGCTGGGTGATAACATAATGGTACAGGTAGATTTGAAAACTTTTCTTTATGTAACGTAAATAATTTCTCTTGCAATTCATCATGAACTATCTTTCTATTTGCGACTATCAAATCAGCAAGTCTCCATAAATTCAAAAAATCATTCATACTAGTTTCTGGAATTACTTTATGCATTATCTCACACTGTATTTTATCTGGCTGTAGTCTGATTAACCTTTTAAGTTCTTTCAGTGGTTCATCAATAGCTCTGTGGTCATTAGTTATTTCTTCATAATAATCTACATTATTTTTCAGCCATTCATGTGAAGACTCTCCAATAAAGGGTGGTGGTTGACCATGATCGCCACACATTATTACAGCAGTATTCTTTGTCAATAACCAATCAAGAAATATTTTTAATATTTCTAACGATACTGTGTCTATCTCGTCCCAGATAATGTATTTAGGTATATATTTCTCACCCATTCGCTCAGGAGTCCATGTGTCTCCACACCATCTGAAGAAACTATGATAAGTTTGAGATTTGATTCCTCGTTCGTTTATTTCTCTGGCAGGTTTATGTGTAGGTGTCAAAACAATTATATCTGAATGGTTGTTCAGGAATAATTTAATCGCATGAGTTGTTTTACCTGAACCACCACATCCATTAAGATAAACAGTCTTATGTCTAGCCACAGGATCATATACAGATGGTGCAGATGATAATTCTGATATTTGATTATGTTTGTAATATATTTTCTTAATTTCAACGTCGGCAGATTCAGAATAACTTATGTTTTCTCGTTTTATTCTCCATTCGCCCCATGATGCATAATTGTCAATAAGCAGTTGTTTTAACAAATCCGCATATTTTTTATTTATATAAAATGAATCTGTCGCGACTCTTACTGCAATCAGAGGAAATCTATTTATCATTGATAATAGATTTATCGAGACGTAGGCTAGCATTGAAGATCTTAAATGAGTAAACTGCGGTGAGTCGCCATCAGTATAACTCACAATTGTACCTAATTTATTTCTGTCTGATAAATAAGCATTACTTTGATTTATAAATGTGTTTTTTTCCATTGTATCAGCAATTACAAAATCAAGTTCAGCATCGTCTATAATTAATCTTGTACAGTGTCGTTTATAATCATAAGAACTACCTTGTGTAAATTTACCAATTATCTTTCTACCAAGATTTTTTGCAAGTTTCTCATCGCATTCTTTCCTGCATTTATGTATATTATTAGTAATTTTAACAATATCATCTTCGTTAAGATCAGGAAATTCTCTCCTGACATCTTTTTCTATATCGAACTTATCCAGTTCTGGTAACCAAACTTGTTTCTGTGGACAATACAATATAATTGCTTCATTTACTTTCAAAGATATTAAAATTCCAGCATCAAGCATATATCGTAATAGTACTATTGGAACCCAACATTTTTCTGAAAAATGTCTTCCAAACCAAGCATAAGTAATTGGATGGAGATTTTCCGTAAACTCGAATGAGTCTATACAGGCAAATCCGGTTAAGTCAAAATTTGGTAAGGGTCCGTTTATCACAACTCTGGTCATCTCGTGTGATGGATGTCCAAATCTCTTAAAGTATTCAGAACACTCTCCGTATCCAAGAAAACTTCCAGGATAACATGCTACCATATCAACTGAGATAACGTCGCTATAATCGTATTTAGTATTCCATAATCCACCATGCCCATATTCAATACAACTTTTCTGGACATCTTCAAGAAATTCCAATCGTGTCAGTTTCCATGAATTTTTCTCCTGAGCAAAGTGAGCAGCAACTGATGGAACGTTAAAGAATTATGTAGTAATTGTCCAACCTTGACAACGTCAGAAGTATATTTTAATGCAAGATTTTTCATTTCTTCATGAAGAGATTCTGTACGATAAATATCACCATTAGACCATACAAACTGATCATGATAATCATATTCTGAAC
>JAECUM010071703.1:0-13318 GCA_016617855.1 Megalonaias nervosa | reverse complement strand
GGTTTTTTTTTTTTTTTGGTTTTTTTTTTTTTTTTTCCTCTTGGTTTTAACGGCAAAGTTAAAACATCACTGGCTATATCATGCCAAGGAAATTACACCTAGGTGCCTTTCCCAAGGACAGGCACAGGCAACCAACACGGACTGGCCTAGGCGAGTAACAAGTCCGAGGCCTTACCATCAAACTAACACGACTCCCCTTTAGTTCAGGAAAAAAAAAATAGATCTAGTATTAATTCATAGATACCAAAAATACTATCACTAGCAAAAAATAACATACGTTTGCATGCGAAATATTGCATGGACTCGTTTTAAATTATCCCGTTCAATAGTGTCAACAGGCAAAATAATCTTATAAGTGAAAGAAACCCATTAAAATCGTACAAATCAATTGAGGGTATATATTCAAAGATTTTTTCTTCCATGATATATTGACTTGGGATTTGTTGATTAAACATGCAAAGCTTGCACAATCTTGGTTTAAACCTTCCTTTATAATTTCAGTATATTTTCTTATATTTGTTGAGGGATTAGATTTAATCCCCAAGTTTGTAGACCGGTTTCATGATATCATTTTGTATTTACAGGAACTGTTGGAAGTGAAAATAGAGCCAGTCAGGCTGCCGGTCGCTACAACATATGGTACGTGTCTTGGATCCTGCTAAAATTTCATGAATACTATATTTATATCAAGCATATCAAAAAGCATTATACTTGAGTGTGATGTAATGCTTTACAATGATAGGGGAGTAATCACATGGCACGATACTGCGAGTGATGCATTGTGGGAAGGGATTCATTTTATCAAAGAATATAACAGGTTAAGAATTTATGTTCAGTCCTTACCATTCATTGCTACGTTTGACTATTATTTTACAAAGTATACTAGGATTACTACACTCTGATAAACTTATATTTTAATCATCTATGAAACACCGCACGCATCTTATCATTAAGTTATTTAATTACTGTTAGTGAATTTTGTAGAAAAAATAATTATAATAAAAAAAAAAGAAAGTTGAGTCCGAATTTAATCATGCCTTAATTTGTCAGCTTATCTCCCACTGGGAGATGTTTCCTTTCTTCTTATATAATCCGTAATTGCCTATCTATTCTTCCGTGCATTTCATTCGTATGTGTAAGACGGGCGTCTACCCTTCGTACACCACAACAAATTGCATGTCAAGATTGCTTACTCAGTATAAGATCAAATATGCAGCAGATCCCGTTCAAGAGGCTCTGTTCCAAGTAGGACATAGGCATGTAAAGCATAAAGCAAATATTAATAAATCGTATTGTACATTATATTCGGCATATGCATGGAGTATGTGAGGTGGGTGGACTTTAACGTTTGATGTTCATGGAGTCTGTAAGTGAAAGGACGGATAGATTTTAAGCCATAAAGAAACCGATCAGCGAGAATAAGAATGGAAGGAAAAAAAATTCAACAAATATTTGGGTATGACGATATCAAGGAAGATGACGGCTGTAAGTTAGAAATCAATATTAATAACAATTCATGGAGGAAAAAATAACAACTTAAAATTTGTTAACAATTTTACAAAGATTTCTTTTGAGCGCCAGGAAAATAAAAAGGTTAGGGGCGGTTACGGTCGTGCCCACGATAAAGTAACAATTCCTATGTAGTCGTGCTTGTTTTTATGGTGAGGTTGTTTTATTTCATGGTGAGCCTAATCTAGTGTTGCTCACAGTGCAATCATGCTTTACAGAAGGAGAATAACGTAATTTTATTTTTGTACACTCAACAACTGTAATCCCAGTACGCTCATAATGTCTGTCTTGAACTTATATTATATGGATTTTGCTGTTTACTTTTTATGTTTCGAATTTGAGTCATAAACTTTTATAAATATTCCCAGATATTATTATATGTTTAACTTATGCTGTTTATACCGTTACTTGTGTTACTTATATTCAAATTATCAATACCATTTCATTTAATGTACTACTTGTTTCTAATGTAATTTTTAATTAAATAAGCAAATGTGGTGATCTCATATGCCACCTACATGTGGTCTGGCAGGTGTTTTATAAATAAAGCTCTGTTTTATTATTGTCTGATTTTACATTAATTAGATACCTTAAAATTTGACCTTAAGGTTGACTCCACATCCTTTTCCGAATGTCATTTTTTTCTTCTTTTTTTTTTCATAATAAATGGCACCACAGACGCAGCTGCTTAGATTACTCATGTTTGCTAATATTGTTCTCCTTAACAATTCACACTGACCAACTATCAATTGCATTTTTTTCTTCAACTGGTCACGGGAAAGAGACCTTTAATCAATCAACAGATAATCTCTGAATAAGACTAGCTAATCCAGTATTCTGTGGAGCGAGGGAATAGGCATAATCCGGTATAACAGTATTTGGATCTGTGCTGTTGACACGTAACTGCATAAATGCGCAGATTACCACATGATGCAATCAATACATTATTGTAAAACATACTCGTATTTGTCAAGATTGATCAAAATGAGACTAAATATGAATTTCCACGTTGCAAGCTATTCTGATTTAAGACTGGTGGATCTTTTGCAGTTTGTTTATTTACCACACTACACCTTTGAATAATGAGCATGAGATCTAGGTGACGATGACCTATATTAACATCCATATAATGACCATTATTCAACAAATATGACAGTTTCTAATACAGTGTATACATGATTGACGAAATGTACGAAAAACTTATCATCTGCGGGTTTTCTCCGGAATTAATAGCCCTTTAGGGCAGTGATGTAGTGCTAAATAAAGAAGTGAAAGAACGCAATAAAGAAGTGGGGGAACGCATTTTACTCAGATGCGGGGTGGAGGGTGGGGGGAGGACAAGAAAAGTAAGGGAACACGCAAAAATGTAAGGGAACGACGTTCCCATAGCACTACACCCCTGCTTTAGGGACTTCATTGTAATTATGTGCGCTGAATCTGGGAGTACTCTGGTTGATACTGAGCACGAAAACAGAGCAACATTTAACATACTAAACCTTATTGATCACACACACACACACACACACACACACACACACAGATAGTATACAATTTACAAGCCCAACCATCACATGATTAGGTTGCTGTGTTTGTGATGGTTGTCAAGGTTGATATTCTGGTAGAAGAGTCATCTTTTGTACACCTTATGAACTTGGCACTAACCGTGGATAATTCTGTTGAATCGTTAAACATCAGCGTTCAATGATGCCTACGAGTGCATTATCAACCTTCTACAAACATTGATGTTATCTGACGTTCTGCAGATGATAAATAGACCATTGGTTTTCTTTAAACTTACCGCATGAAAGTACTAATAATAATCTACCTTGTGAAGATCCGATTTTATCTACCTGAGGACACTTTGTATAATAACTTTTCAATAATTACACTTTTTCTTTCTTCTCTTATGTAGGTGGATGACTTTTCTTTTACGGTTGATCCCTTTTACTTATTTGTTTTTAAACCATCCGATACTGAGAACAAAGTGGTTTTAGTGTGCATGTGCGTTTCAAAGTCAAATTATCTTCTTTTTTTACCCACCCTCTCCCATACCTAATCCCAAATTGTGCTATTTCAACTATTGCAATATTTAAGTAATTTCCATAGCTTTTCCAGTTCAAGGTGGGGATGTAATAATGGACTTTTTGTATAATAAAATAGTCTGCGTTTTGAATTGTCAGGTCATGGTTAATTATTCGTGCCAATGTTTATAACATTTTATAATAAGATTAGGATTTCGTTCGTAATAATTGAGAATTAGCATGAGTTTCAAACAAATATCTGTACAACCTACTTTGTAATAGTGGTAATAATGCATTGCTGATTACATGGATAGGTACATACAGCTTACTTGATAAGACCATTAAAAAAATGAGTTGAACTGCCAGGTACGTTATTAAATACTACTTCATTCGTAGCGTGACATCTAGTTATATTTGTATAAATTTATATCCACGTGAATGGATCTTTTTTAACTGTACTCGACTAAAGAAGCAGAAATTCAATATTTAAGAGTTATATCTATATCAGTCTTAAGCGCATTCTTTGCGAGTAAGCAAATGTATTGGATGCACCGTTGAATCTATATTCAAAAGATACCGTACTTATTTCACACGATGATGATATTATTGTGTGTACAATCGGGGGTCTCAAATGGATTATTACATCCCTGAAATTCGCAGATATGGATATCACCTTTAAATATTGTACTGGCTCATTGTAAATTGTGTCCAAATGTAAAAAAAATATTGTGTTTCCATTGTATTCATTCATAGGTAAGTTTTATCATTATTTATACAATCGCCGATGTTGCAGGTATTGCAATTTTTATTCTAACATGCTTCTTCGCTGCATTCCAAGCATTTTACTTGTTAAAGAAAAGTGAAAATAGCTATTTTTCATGTTACGTGCACTTCTGATGGAGAACAAAAAATGAATGAAATCGCTGAGATAACGAAATTTATCAAAATTGATATGAATTTCATCCCAATAACTGTCTCATGTCACCAGTGAGGACGTGACAAGGTACTTTGCAAAATGGTATTAAAAACAAAAACAAATTATTATTTTTTTTATAACAAAAAGTTGTTAATTCTTTTACTATTAAGAAAATTTCTGGTAAACTGACTCTTTGCAAAGTGTTGACAAGCATACTTGAATTGGCTGGGATTTCTCAGATTCAGGAAAGGCATACCCAGCATGGAACTTAACAGAAAACCGGGATCAACTGTCACAGAAACGAAGGTTGTGAAACAAAGTTAGCCCTAGATCTTGCGCAGCAACATACGTAAATGACATGAAATTTTGTAATAAAAATAAAGTATGACTTTTTCCTGTCTTCGGGTAATGGTTGGAATAACTTCGAGTATTTTATTTAATTCACTACAATTTCATAATATTTGAACCGCTTGATGCTGGTAAATCGAAGTTTTAATATGACGTGTTGTTTTTGTCTGCTCTGGGATGATAAATTAATTCTTCCCTTCTTCAAAATCATTCTTACCCGCATTAAACCTAAACTCAAGTCATAACGTATCAAGCAAAATCCAGGATCAAGTTACGGAATACTTCATTTGGAACAAAAACGTGGAATACCTACCCGAAGATACTGATACTCAACTGAATCGAGGATCTGTAGAAACTTATGTATCCACAACCATCGATAATATTCATGAAATAACAAAAGAAACTTATATTAAAGAATGTTTATCTTGTTAAAACGACTTCTCCAATTCAAAAGATCTCGCGAGATTTCACGTATTCCATCACATATGGCATCGCATTTATGGCACCATTTGCATTATTCCAGGAGAGCAAAGGTTAGCTAGGTCATCACGTCTGTGACATACAATGGCTGATTCAAGCTTCCTTTAATTACAGTGATTTCTAACATTTTTGCCTTAATTCCAAATTCTCACTGCAAATATATACATCTGTTGAAGAAATAATCTGGCACTAAAAGACATCTATCAAAACAAAAAGCCATATCAGATAAAAGAAGAATTTGTTTGCCGATTGGCATTCATGAATATGATAATAGTATCGATTTATCTCTGATGCTGTTAGACTGACTTGCAGCATGGAATAAAGATGGCGATGAGCAGTAGATCGATTGTTCAGTATAAGCCGTCCTGAATCGGTTACCAGACGTGATAATAGAGGGACTTATTTTCAAGTTCTTCCCAGATAAAGGATTGGTAAGTAAGCTATTAAATACTTCCTATCTTTTAACCTCTTTACAGATGTTGACGACGATTACGATTATATTATGGCTAAGGCCGTTAAGTCATACAAACTCCACCGGGAAAGAGAACAGGCAGATACAAAAGGGCGAGATTTTCGCCCTGGTTCACGAGGAATGAGACGATACCTCCGCCCAAAGACAGCACCTCCAAACTCCCGATCCATGAAAATTACAAAGTTAAAACCGGTTTATGTGCCTCAAGTCGACGCCATAAACGAGGTCAAAATGGCGAATGAGACAGAAGAAAGGTAAGGTGGGTGGGGTTGAGGTAGGGTATAGTTGAGACTGATGTGTAATGGACGTGTATAATAAATCATTTTTACACATACGTACATTTTTTTTTTTTTTGTATATTAAAATATTTGAGGGTTAATTAATATATTAATATGTGCCTCTCACACCTCTGTTACTAAATTAATCCATGGCAACAAAGATGACTGACAAGTCATGAAACACCCTGTAATTTACAATTATTTATTTTTGAACACTTCTTTTTATAAATGGAAGACAACAAACCCAGATATATTACAGATGTGAAGAATATCTATTTGTAATGAGTCAAAGGGGCCCTTTGTAATGGGGACAATTTAGGTGTCTTTCCTACGTTAGCAATATTGGAAGGTCAAGGTTGTTTTGAATTTCATTAATGGTTCGTATGCTACATTTCTACGCTGCTAATTATATCACAATATCATTTTAGTGTGCCATAGATTTCCAACCTTGAAATCATATATCAATAAATAATTGAAATCACTAGAACGCAGGTACTTATTAGACTTTTCAAAATACGGCGAATTTATTTATAAAAATTTCCCCAATGCCTCTAACAGAACTGACAAAAGGAAAGAGATAACTGTTCATGAAAAGGTCGTATAGATTTGTCCTAGCTTTATGCGATTTTCTAAGCCAGATTAAATTTGATAACTTTTGTTTTATAATTGTTGTTTTGTTTTTTTTTTTGTTTTTTTTTCAACCAACCTGATCCTTGAAAATATCTCGTGTTTTCCTTTTGAACGTTGATTCTCTGATTAAAATCCTAATATGATGGTAGATTTTGCAACGTTATAAGTGACTGACCATTTTTAAAAACATTTCTGAAGTGAGGAAGGGGGCCCTGGGACTTAGTAGAAAAAAGTTTTGGCCCCAAATATGAAAAAAAAATCTTACTCTGATTTTTTATTCTAAGAAAGAACTTATTATGTCCATTACATTAGTTGATCAAAATAACATTATCTTGATATAAACGAAAAAAATATTCTGGTACGAAAGAAGATTTCAAGCCAAATCGATTCCTCCCACCTAACCCCTCAAGTAAATTGTCGGTCACCAAACTGGACAATGCCAAAACGAACCCAACATATTGGCATTGGACGAGTAAAGCTGGAAAATAAACACAGAAGAGAATTAATTTTAACCCATTTTCACAAAGGTGCCAAATATGTATTCAATGTTGCCTTGAATTTAAAAATGTACCAAAAAACGTGTACATTCAAGGGCGCCAGCAGAATTTTTTTTCCCGGTGGGAGGAGGGAGAAACATGTAGTAGTCAGCTATTAAGTTTTACCGATGTAGGTCAAAACATGTTTAGAGGTGAAATGGAGGGGGGGGGGAGTCCCCCCTTGCCCCTAAGTGTGGACGTCCATGTGTACATTTTACACGAGAAAGATAGTGACAGAGTTTGTCAATGAAGTATAAATTAATCACTTATCACACGTCAATTTTTTAAAACTTGCTTATTGTATTGGAGTGATCAATAATGATGGACGTGTGTCCAAAACGTAATATCACCGTACTTTGAGATTGGCATAGACCGTCTCCAATGCACACTATACAACTTATTTGTAAGGACGTACATTGACGTTTTAGTCATCAGGTTAAAAAAATCGATACAGTACATTGGTCCTACTCATTCCCCCAGTCTATAATCGCGCTGGATAACGTAGTTCTAGCGCATTTTGTTTCTTACACTATGATATTCCATATTCGAGCTCCTTCTCGCAGTGTACAAGATGGCGATGATTTATTCATTGATCTTCATTTTGCTCCATCTTTTATTCCTGAACTTGTAAGGTTATCAGCTGAGATTTTTAGAGCATAAATTAAGCACGGCCTGTATTAATTCTCTTTCTTTCTTTCTTTCTTTCTGAAAGCCTGATCGCAGCATTTAAAATAGGTTATGTCTTCCGTTTTTCAAACACAATGGAAGCACCTGTAATTATTCACTGATAAACAAAGAAGGCACAGTACTAAAATTTGCAATCAATCCTTGTCCTAAATGTTATTTTATATCTTTGACTCAGACAGTGACTGTGTCTGAATATGGTATACTTAACAAAGATTATATTATAATATAATATTATATATTATTATTATTATACAAAGATTAAATGCCGTTTTTGCTTCTCGGCCGGTTGGGCTAAAAAGATATATGTTATACATGAGATCCACAAAAGATGGCTACACAGTTTACGTGTGGTCTTGGACGGCAACGTATGCAATGTTCAGTTTGATAATTTCTTGTGTTACCTCATACTCCGAACATCACAGTTTACGAAAGGAATGTTCAATTTTGATGTAATTTCATTCTATATTAGGCTTTTAATGTACTGTTTTCGTTCGTATAGAACAATAGGTCATTATGCACGCGTTTGTTCTGCTCGTGCAGTCATATATGAACTATATATGAATCGTGGTTTATGTCATTTTTGTGCATCATTTCATGTACAAATTTGGTTTTGCTAATGAAGAGCTAATGACGTATTCGGTGGTCTATTTCAAACGGTGAATGTCAATACAAGTCTTGTTGATTTTTTCCTATTTCTGTACCTGCTGGTAAGGATGCTGGCTCAGATGTTTTCAGAGCTGCGTTTAGTTCAGAATAAATGTGCGTATGCTTATCAGAGTTTAGATACAGAGACCAGGAGTGGTGAATGGTATCCAATCAATAGTTTGCTTTTGAAGGGTTTAACGCTATTTTTTCACACACGAAAGGTTATACACGGCAGCCAGTCTATTTGGTAGAGGAATTACCCGGGAAGACACAAGGAAGAGCCGCAAATACACGTGACGCTACTTGCAGGCTTTCTCGCATACTCGTGTTGGTCGACCCGAGACTCGAACTCACTTGGACAAAGGTGAGATGTAAGCAATCTGTAAAGGCGAACGCTTTAAATGATTCCGCCACCAGGGGCGACATATCCAGATGAAGGAGCATGCATGAGCGGATACAGAAATATCATGTGGTATCATGGAGTGGAGGAAGGAGGCTAAAAAGGTGGGGTATGTGTCTGTGTGACACCCTTCACTCCCCACCTCTAGGTCATCCCTTGGCTGATATGCTGAAGTTTACAGGAGTCTTCCTAAGGATGGACTCATAAGCAAGATGCCTCGATCTTTATTAGCGATGAGGACAAAGTTGAGAAGCTTATGCAGCTTTTTGTTCGAGACAGTGAAGGTACAAACGATTTTCCTCGGACTAGGGCAGATAACTAATACCTTGACACAGAGAGTTGTAAATTAGAAATGAAGCCATTTGAAAAGCACCGGGCGACATAAAATGTCATAAATGCTAGATTACAAATGACAAAAAGGTAATACATTAACAATTTTTGTCAGGTCCATTTAGAAGAGCACATATATGAAAGATACGACAAAGATATGAGATTAAATAAGAAAAGTGAATCTGTTGCGATGTTCCACAGAAACATTCTTGACAATCAATGTGGTGGTATGTATAATAACGCAATGAATTTAGGAGTTGGAAAAATTCCATTCCAGCCTGCAATGCACCCTCGATTACATTCAGGTAGAAAATGTAACCACAAAAACCCAACCCCAAACACGATTAATGTGGTGACCAAATACAACTAACTCTGCAACTATAGTCAATTCTATACATCCCAGGAACTTGTTAACTGTGCCTGCAGTAACAATATAGCTGTTCAAATGGGTATTAGTCAATATAAACCGTGGTCAGTAGAGGGTTGATTAGAACTTAAACTTCAATTTCCAAAGGAGGTATCAAAAATGTGACAAGTGATCCGGACAGTAGTAGCCACTGGGCAGCTATACAAATTCACGGGGAATGTTTTCCATGTTTATTTACATTTTCAATTGTGTCGTGTCAGTCTTACTGGAAAGCTGATCCGTTGTGTCGTAATTTGACATAAATCAACTAATAACACGGAAACGAATGCAGAGATGAACATAGTGGTCATGATTCTTCACACTTCCACCAACCCTATAGACCACTAATTCATGTCCCATAGAACGTAATGTTGTTTTTATTAGAAAATAAAAATAATTGTTGCATTAGATTAGCATGCAAATCACACATTCTTACATTCATTGGAGTTCATAATTTCTTCCGCCTTGAAAGACAGGTGTTCCGCGGCATTTTTTGAACCTCGTGACGTTACTCGGGAAGAGGGCGCCGTGGTTTGCAACTAAGAGTTCATCTGCTATTTTGTCAGCATGAATTAAATACAGGATATCAAAATGAAAGTAAATAATTTGTTGTTAGCTATAGTACAAAAATGTAAGTTCATGAAGTTAATAATGAGCACAACAAAAACAATTAATTCCATGTACTAGCTAATGGGTGCATCTCAAAATAGTTAGTACTCTGGTGTTTATTCACATCACCATTAGACTTGTTCTCTCACTAAAATAATGAGTGGTCCGATACATATTTACAGACCGTGAGTCAAAGCAGGACTCCGTGTTGACCCACGAGATCTACGTTGATGTCAGCCGTTTCAGCTGGAATACATGGGAAAGGTTCTAGTTCTATGCATGTAAACTGGAAAATAATGCAGTTCACAAGTTTCTTCTCAAAAGTGATACTGAACCAGATTTCAGAAGAATTGTAATAGGACGACCGAGTTTATATCTGCTCGAATAAATGTGATCAATTCTTCAGATCTGTGGAAATTCTTGACAAAATAATTGTGGCCTAAAACGATTTATTGTGAACGACGTAAGCAATAGAACCGTGTGATTAATACCAGGAATAATCATTGGAGTAAGGAAATGTAAAGTCTTCCGGTTCCAAGTCGTGTTGATGAGTTCTGTCCAGCACATATATGTCACGTTTAATTTTAATATTCTTACATTGGATGCCACATCTTACAGGTAAGAGGTTTTTGAGAACCTTTAATATTTGAGTAAATTTCTTGATCTCTCGGGTTTGCGTTTCTTACTTTTATCTAATACAACTGTAAAATAAAGCTTACATCAATTCGTAAAAAAAGATAGCAAATTTTAATATCGTAAAAACAAAGATACATGTATGAAATCAACTCAAAACCTTGTCACATATGACGTACAAATGCTCAGTTCGATTCTTTATTTTGTTGCAGAAATAATTTGACTCGAATGACTGTTTGAACTGTTGAATTTTAAATGATTTTCTTGAAAATTCCTTTGATATGAATATACATATCGATGAAAAATTAGGTATAATGAGGAAAATATCAAAATTTTCTTCAATAAATGATAGTCAAATTAGATTTCCCTCAAAATAATTTGCAACGTAGAGCTTGACTGGTCCTAGTAGGTATGTAAGCAAGTCATTCTATCAGCTGATCTCCGTCAGCATGTTTAGTCAGTAAACTGAAATATCAGTAATTAAATATACATTTACATTTAGTTAGTTAATTAGCATGTTGGTTGGTTGGATGGTCGGTCAGTTGTTTAATAATTTGTTTCTTTGGTTTTGGTTGGTTGGTTGGTTGGTTGGTTAGCTGGCTCGTTGGTTGGTTGCTATTTGATCAGTTCTTTTGTTAGTTATTAAAAGTGGTGAATATATCCCTGAACTGAGAAATCAGTAAGTCAAAGTCAGCCCGACAAGACTATGTATCACTCCCCTCCCCACCCACACGTTTGGTACACTCATTGGATAGGAGCTAAGATCGACGAAATTTCACGGAGTTTATATCCCATAATCTGAAAGCGGGAAATCCAGAAATAAAACTGTAAGAATATTATATATGACTTCAATCAGGAAACAAAAAATTCTACTTACACATAGTTTATAAAGCTTACTAGTATTTATTGGTAAATTTAAAAAATTCTTGGGACTATATTACTTTCTTTCTTCCAGCTCCCTTGCGAACACATGCAGGAAATACTCAAGTAGTCCTATTGATGTATCTCCTTGACAGTGGCGTACTAAGGATAAATGGCGCCCGGGGCGAAGCAACCGCCCCGTCCGCCCCAACTCCGTTAGTACGCTACCGCTCTTCGGGAAGGGCGCTTCAAGTAAACTACCGGCTTGAAACTGAATGCCGAACTTATCCTGACGTAAATAAGTCAGGTATAGCTATGTCTTCTCATATTTTATCCATGATCGTCTTCTCAATGCTTTGCTTTCATTATTCAAAAGAAAACGACCGGGTTGTTTCAACAAAATTCTTACACCTTGTTTTGCTTTATCGCAAGTATCCTGCATGTATATAATTACAGATCATTGGCTTCACTTGACAGGTACCAAGGTTAAGAATATTTGACAAGATCTAATACTTGGTTAACTTCGCAACTACTTAACAGATTTCTCAAACATCGAGCAAGCAAGGATTTCCTTTCATTCATGATAAGTGGTAGCAAGTTTGCATCACTCCGCACGGAAGAAATGTCACAACTTTAATTGAAATATATATTCAATTTGCTTTCTTCAAAATATTTAATTCAGTGTCCTCTTCTGTGGGCAGAAATTATTTTAAATAAGAATTGTTCGGTCGAAATTGCTGTAACAGTCACTTGTGTGTGTGTGTGTGTGTGTGTGTGTGTGTGTGTGTGTGAGAGAGAGAGAGAGAGAGAGAGAGAGAGTTGGTGACCTTGCAGTCTGGTTCCTCGTGTATACTTCCTGGTTCTTGCCAATACGTGCATTTGGCACATAAGTAATAGCAAACTTAATGGCTTGCGATCTAACAGGTGCGAGATATCTGAGGTATAATGAAGAATGGCAGCTTTATTATAAACAACCTTGTCATTGACACTTATTAGTGCAAGTTAACAGCTGAAACGATTATAGGTTACATCTATACATGAACCAAAGTAACCGAGGTCTTTCCGAAACATGATACAGAAGACCTTTATATCGCCTTTAACAACTTGTCGTATTTCACTTTCAAGGACACAGATTAACGAATTATACAATCATAAGAGCTGTATTTGTGAATATAAGTGCCCTTGAATATAATAATCTCCGCTTTTTGTGCATGCACATTATTTATGTTTATTACTGCCAAATCACAACATAAACTTACAAATATAAGCCTACCAGAACTCAATGAATATTCCGACCATATCGTTGCCTTTGTTGGCCTGTTTCTTCATTTGGTAATTACTTACTAATAAACAAGATATTTTACAGAAATTCGATACTCAGTTTAAGTAGGTGAAGCGGTTTACAAGAAACTTGAAAATTCCTTTTCCAAAAACAAACATCCCCATGTGTGTTTCCTATTGCACTGGTTTTAAAATTAGAGTAAGCAGGTATTTTTTTTAAATATAAACACACACACACACACACACACACACACACACACATATATATATATATAT
>JAECUM010071701.1:0-14154 GCA_016617855.1 Megalonaias nervosa | reverse complement strand
AAGTTGATGATTCATTAGAATTATGGACATTATGGAGATGGTGATGATTCATTAGAATTATGGACATTATAGAGACATTCATGATTCATTATAATTCCTGACGTTATAGAGATGTTGATGATTCATTAGAATTCCTGATATTGTAGACAAATTGATGATTTATTAGAATTCCTGGCATTATAGAGAAGTTGATGATTCATTTCAGTGATGGACATTATAGAGATGTTTATGATTCTTTAGAATTCCAGACATTATAGAGACATTGATTATTCATTAGAAATATGGACATTATAGAGAAGTTGATGATGCATTAGAAAAATGGACATTATAGAGATGTAGTTGATTCATTTGAATTCCTGACTTTATAGAGACATTAATGAGTCATTATAATTCCTGACATTATAGAGATGTTGATGATTCTTTAGATTTCCTGACATTGTAGAGAAGTTGATGATTCATTATAATTGCTAGTATTATAGAAAAGTTCATGATTCATTACAGTTGTGGGCATTATAGAGATATCGATGATTCATTAGAATTCCTGATGTTATAGAGAAGTTGATGATTCATTAGAATTATGAACAATATAGAGATGTTGATGATTCATTAGAATTGCTGACGTTATTAAGACGTTGATGATTCATTAGAATTCCAGACATTATGGAGCAGTTGATGATTCATTAGAGTTCATGATATTTGAGATGTTGATAATTGATTAGAATTATGGACATTATAGAGAAGTTGATGATTCATTACAATTATGGACATAATAGAGACTTTAATGATTCATTAGAATTACTGACATTATAGAGATGTTGATGATTCATTAGAATTATGGACATTATAGAGATGTTGATGATTCATTATAATTCTTGACATTATAGATGTTGATGATTCATTAGAATTCCTGACATTGTGGAGAAATTGATGATTCATTAAAATTGCTGTCATTATAGAGAAGTTGATGATTCATTACAATGATGGATATTATGGAGAAGTTGGTGATTCATTACAATTATGGAAATTATAGAGATGTTGGTCATTCATTAGAATTCCTCACATTTTAGAGATGATGATGATTCATTAGAATTGCTGACATTATAGAGAAGTTGATGATTCATTTGAATTTCTGACATTATTGAGATGTTGATGATTCATTAGAATTACTGACATTATAGAGAAGTTGATGAGTCATTAGAATTTTGGGTATTATAGAGATGTTGATGATTCATTAGATTTATGGACATAATAGAGGCATTGATGATTGATTATAATTCCTGACATTATACAGACATTGATGATTCATTAGAATTATGGATATTATAGAGATGTTGGTAACTCATTAGAATTACTGACAATATAGAGAAGTTGTTGATTGATTATAATTTTGGGCATTATATAGATGTTGATGATTCGTTAGAATTATGGACATTATAGAGACATTGATGATTCATTAGAATTGCTGGCATTATAGAGACATTGATGATTCGTTTGGCTTGCTGACATTACAGAGACATTGTTGGTTCATTAGAATTACTGACATTATAGTGAGATTGGTGATTCATTAGAATTCCTGACATTATAGAGATGTTGATGATTCATTAGAATTCCTGAAATAATAGGGAAGTTGATGATTCATTTGAATTATGGACATTATATAGAAGTTGATGATTCATTACAATTATGGACATTATTGAGATGTTCATGCTTCATTATAATTGCTGACATTGTTGAGACGTTTATGATTCATTAGAATTATTGACATTATAGAGAGATTGTTGATTCATTAGAATTCCTGATATTATAGAAAAGTCGGTGATTCGTTAGAGTTCCTGAAATTATAGAGACATTGATGATTCATTAGAATTACTTATATTATATAGATCTTGATGATTCGTTAGAATTATAAATATTATAGAGACATTTATGATTCATTATTATTCCTGACATTATAGAGATGTTGATGATTCATTAGAATTCCTGACATTGTAGAGAAGTTTATGATTCATTAGAATTGCTGGCATTATGGAGAAGTTAATGATTCATTACAATTATTGACATTAGAGAGAATTTTATGATTCATTACAATTATTGACATTATAGAGATGTTGATGATTCATTAGAATTCCTCACATTATAGAGATGTTGATGATTCATTAGAATTCCACACATTATAGAGACGTTGATGATTCATTAGAATTCCTGACATTATAGAGACGTTGATGATTCATTAGATTTACTGACATTATTGAGATGTTGATGATTCCTTAGAATTATGGACATTATAGTTGCATTGATGATTCATTATAATTCCTGACATTGTGGAGCAGTTGATGATTCATTAGAATTCCTGACATTGTGGAGCAGTTGATGATTGATTAGAATTCCTGACATTATAGAGATGTTGATGATTCATTATAATTCCTGACATTATAGAGACATTGATGATTCATTATAATTCCTGACATTGTGGAGCAGTTGATGATTCATTAGAATTCCTGACATTATAGAGACATTGATGATTCATTATAATTCCTGATATTATAGAGATGTTGATGATTAAAAAAATTCCTGACATTGTGGAGCAGTTGATGATTCATTAAAATTGCTGGCATTAGAGAGAAGTTGATGATTCATTACCTTTATCTATATTATGGAGAAGTTGGTGTTTCATTAGAATTGTGGACATTATAGAGAAGTTGATCATTCATTAGAATTCCTGACAATGTAAACATGTTGATGATTCATTAGAATTCCTGATATTATGGAGATGTTGATGATTCATTTCAATTATGGACATTATAGAGACGTTGTTGATTCATAAGAATTACTGACATTATAGAGATGTTGATGATTCATTAGACTTCCTGACATTATAGAGAAGTTAATGATTCATTACAGTTGCTGGCATTATAGGGAAGTTGATGATTCATTACAATTATGGATTTTATAGAGAAGATGATGATTCATTTCAATTATGGACATTATAGATCTGTTGATGATTCATTAGAATTTCTAACGTTATAGAGACATTGATGATTCATTAGAATTGCTGACATTATAGAGAAGTTGATGATTCATTACAATTATGGACATTATGGAGATGTTGATGATTCATTAGAATTGTTGACATTATGGAGAAGTAGATGATTCATTAGAATTCCTGACATTATAGAGATGTTGATGACTCATTAGAATTACTGACATTATAGAGAGGTTGATGATTCATTATAATTATTGGCGTTATGGAGATGTTGATGATTCGTTAGAATTATTTACATTATAGAGACATTGATGATCCATTAGATTTGCTGTCGTTATAGAGATATTGATTATTCATTTGTATTGCTGACATTACAGAGACATTGATGGTTCATTAGAATTACTGACATTATAGTGAGATTGTGATTCATTAGAATTGCTGACATTAATGAGATGTTGATGATTCATTAGAATTCCTCACATAATAGGGAAGTTGATGATTCATTTGAATTACGGGCATTATAGAGAAGTTGATGATTCATTTGAATTATGGACATTATAGAGATGTTGATGCTTCATTAGAATTGCTGACATTGTAGAGACGTTGATGATTCAGTAGAATTGTTGACATTATAGTGACATCGTTGATTCATTAGAATTCCTGACATTATAGAAAAGTTTATGATTCCTTAGAATTGCTGAAATTAAAGAGACATTCATGATTCATTAGAATTGCTGACATTATAGCGACATTGGTGATTCATTAGAATTCCTGATATTATAGGGAAGTTGATGATTCATTTGAATTATGGACATTATTGAGATGTTGATGCTTCATTAGAATTACTGCCATTGTAGAGACGTTGATGATTCATTATAATTGTTGACACTATAGAGACATTGTTGATTCATTAGAATTCCTTACATTATGGAAAAGTCGATGATTCATTAGAATTCCTGAAATTTTAGAGACATTGATGATTCATTAGAATTACTTTAATTATATAGATGTTGATGATTCGTTAGAATTATGGACATTATAGAGACATTTATGATTTATTAAAATTCCTGATATTATAGAGAAGTTGATGGTTCATTAGAATTTCTGACATTGTAGAGAAGTTGATGATTGATTAGAATTGCATGCATTATGGAGAAGTTGATGAGTCATTACAATTTTGGACATTATGGAGATGTTGATGATTCATTACAATTATGGACATTATAGAGATGTTGATCATTCATTAAAATTCCTGACATTATAGAGAAGTTGATGATTCATTAGAATTCCTGAGATTATAGAGATATTGATGATTCATAAGAATTACTGACATTGTAGAGACATTGATGATTCATTCCGATTGCTGACATTATAGTGACATTGGTGATTCATTAGATTTGCTGACATTAGAATTATGGGTATTATAGAGATGTTGATGATTCATTAGAATTATGGACATTATAGAGACATTGATGATTCATTAGAATTGCTGACATTATAGGGATATTGATGATTCGTTAGGATTCCTGACATTACAGACACATTGGTGATTCATTAGAATTACTGAAATTATAGAGAAATTGATGATTCATTAGAATTCCTGACATTATTGAGACATTGATGATTCATTGTAATTCCTGACTTTATAGAGACATTGATGATTCATTCGAATTGCTGACATTATAGTGACGTTGGTGATTCATTAGAATTGCTGACATTATAGAGATGTTGATGATTCATTAGAATTTCTGACATTATAGAGAAGTTGATGATTCGCTTGAATTATGGACATTATCGTGATGTTGATGATTCATTGGAATTACTGACATTGTGGTGACGTTGATGATTCATTGGAATTACTGACATTGTAGAGAATTTGACAATTCATTAAAATTCCTGACATTGTAGAGCAGTTGATGATTCATTCAAACTGCTAGCATTATACAGAAGTTGATGATTCATTAGAATTATTGCCATTATAGAGACATTAATTCTTCATTAAAATTACTGACATTATAGAGACATTGATGATTCATTAGAAAATGGACATTATAGGGACTTTGATGATTCATTAGAATTCCTGACATTATGGTGATGTTGATGATTCCTTAGAATTATGGACATTATAGAGAAATTGATGATTCATTACAATTCTTGACATTATGGTGACGTTGATGATTCCTTAGAATTATGGACATTATAGAGAAATTGATGATTCATTACAATTCTTGACATGATAGAGATGTTTATGATTCATTAGAATTCCTGACATTATAGTGAAGTTGATGAGTCATTAGAATTATGGACATTATAGAGACATTGATGATTTATTATTATTACTGTGATTATAGAGACATTGGTGATTTATTAGAATTTCTGACATTATAGAGAAGTTCATGATTCATGAGAATTATGGACATTATAGAAATGTAGATGATTCATTAGAATTGCTGACATTATAGAGAAGTTGATGATTCATTAGAATTCCTGAGATTGTAGAGATATTGGTGATTCATTAGAGTTACTGACATTATAGAGACATTGATGATTCAGTCGAATTGCTGACATTATAGTGACATTAGTGATTCATTAGAATCGCTGACATTAGAATTATGGGTATTATAGAGATGTTGATGATTCGTTAGAATTATGGACAATATAGCGGCATTGATGATTCATTAGAATTGCTGACATTATAGGGATATTGATGATTCATCAGGATTTCTGACATTACAACACATTGGTGATTCATTAGAATTACTGAAATTATAGAGAAATTGATGATTCATTAGATTTCCTGACATTATCGAGACATTGATGATTCATTCAAATTGCTGACATTATAGAGATGTTGATGATTTATTTGAATTATTGACATTATAGTGATGTTGATGATTCATTGGAATTACTGACATTGTGGTGACCTTGATGATTCATTGGAATTAATGACATTGTAGAGAATTTGACAATTCATTAAAATTCCTGACATTGTAGAGAAGTTGATGATTCATTCAAATTGCTAGCATTATACAGAAGTTGATGATTCATTAGAATTATGGCCATTATAGAGACATTAATTCTTCATTAAAATTACTGACATTTTAGAGACATTGATGATTTATTAGAAAATGGACATTATAGATACATTGATGATTCATTAGAATTATGGACATTATAGAGACATTGATGATTCATTAGAAAATGGACATGATAGAGACTTTGATGATTCATTAGAATTCCTGACATTATGGTGACGTTGGTGATTCCTTAGAATTATGGACATTATAGAGAAATTGATGATTCATTACAATTCTTGACATGATAGAGATGTTTATGATTCATTAGAATTCCTGACATTATAGTGAAGTTGATGAGTCATTAGAATTATGGACATTGAGACATTGATGATTTATTATTATTACTGTGATTATAGAGAAATTGATGATTCATTATAAATCCTGACATTATAGAGAAGTTGATGAATCATCAGAATTATGGACATTATAGAAATGTTGATGATTCATTAGAATTCCTGACATTATGGAGATGCTGATGATTCATTAGGATTGCTGACGTTATAGAGAAGTTGATGATTCATTACAATTATGAACATTATTGAGATGTTGATGATTCATTAGAATTTCTTACATTATAAAGAAGTTTATGATTCATTACAATTCCTTTCATGATACAGACATTGATTCATTAATAATAATAATGAGGACTTTGTATAGCGCCTAATCTTTAGAAGCTTTAAGCACTTTACAACATTTGACAACACTTAAAAAACATATATAATGATATGATTACAAAAATAAAAAACAAACACCATGGAATTAGAAAACAGAAAACATGCTGTAATTATTTAAGGTAAGGATACATTATTAGGTCTTTAATAAGATAAGGTCTTAGAATTTCTAACATTATAGAAATGTTGATGATTCATTGGAATTATGGACATTATAGAGACAACAATTCATTAGAATTATGGATATTATGGAGAAGTCGATGATTCATTAGAATTCCTGACATTACAGAGATGTTGATGATTCATTAGAATTGCTGACATTGTAGAGACATTTATGATTCATTAGAATTCCTGACATTATAATGACATTTATGATTCATTGGATTTCCTGACATTATAGAAATGTTGATGATTCATCAGAATTACTGACATTGTAGAGACGTTGATGATTCATTAGAATTGCTGGCATTGTAGAGAAGTTGATGATTCATTACAATTATGGACATTATAAAGATGTTGATGATTCATTCGAGTTCCTGACATTATAGAGATGTTGATGATTCATTAGAATTGCTGACGTTATAGAGATGTTGATGATTCATTTGAATTGCTGACATTATAGAGATGTTAATGGTTCATTATGATTCCTGACATTGTAGAGATGATGATTCATTACAATTATGGACATTATAGAGAAGTTAATAATTCATTAGAATTCCTGACATTATAGAGACGTTGAATATTCATTATCATTCCTGACATTATAGAGACATTGAAGATTCATTTGAATTCCTGACATTAAAGAGAAGTCGATGATTCATTAGAATTATGGACAATATAGAGACGTTGATGATTCATTATAATTCCTGACATTATAGTGATGTTGATAATTCATTAGAATTCCTGACATTAAAGAGAAGTTGATGATTCATTAGAATTATGGACATTATAGAGATGTTGATGATTCATTATAATTCCTGACATTATAGTGATGTTGATAATTCATTAGAATTCCTGACATTAAAGAGAAGTCGATGATTCATGAGAATTATGGACATTGTAGATATGTTGATGAATCATTAGAATTCCCGACATTATGGAGATGTTGATGATTCATTAGAGTTCCTGACATTAAAGAGAAGTTGACGATTCATGAGAATTATGGACATTGTAGAGATGCTGATGAATCATTAAAATTCCTGAGATTATAGAGACGTTGATGATTCATTAGAATTCCTGACATTAAAGAGAAGTTGATGATTCATTAGAATTATGGACATTATAGATAAGTTAAGTACTTCATGCTAATTTTATAAATTAGGTGCATGTGAAAAAGCAAATACCACTCTTTACTGTATGGATTCCCTTGGTTGCATATACACTGTGTAATAGATTCCCTTGGTTGCATGTACACTGTTATAGATTCCCTTGGTTGCATATAGACTGTGTATTGTTGTCATGAAGCTCAGATCAGTCAGAATCATCCGTTTTTGTACCACTGTTCTCTTAAAGAGGCAGGTGTATGCAATAATCCTTGTGTCTGTCCATCTGTCTGCTCATATGATCATCCATTCTGTCATCCATCACTCTTTACCACAACTGGATCTACAGCTTTTGATGGATTGTTAGGAAACTTGCTATAAAACAGTATGATTAGCACTTGAAGATGTTTGTATTAAGGAATCACTTTAAAGTAGGGTGGATTTGGGTCCATGATACTTGTTGCTGAGTGTGCATGATACACAGATGGATATGGTACTTCTTATTGGCCAATGATGATTTATTGAATGATACACTTAAAGACCTAATAATGTATCCTTGCCTTAAATATTTGCAGCATATTTTCTGTTTCTACTTTCGTGGTGTTTGTTTTTAATTTTGTAATCATATCATTATATATGTTTTTTAAGTGTTGTCAAATGTTGTAAAGCGCTTAGAGCTTCTAAAGATTAGGTGCTATACAAAGTTCTCATTATTATTATTATTTATTATTAATTGTTAGGAATGATCTGAGTCTAGTAAATATATTCTGTTTTGTCATTGTTATTACTTATTATAGAAATGTACTCCCCTTATCGTGTATGAATTCAACATTCATGATTTTGTCAGTTAGAGAACAATTTTGTCACATACACCAATATGTAAGATAAATAATTGATGTAAATATATTATCTTGTCATTTAAGGCTATTAGGGAAAAATTCACAGCTTGTGTATTGGTAGCTGGCATGTTTGGAATAATATGTCATGGTATTTTTCTGTGGATATTTCCATCATTGAATTAGGTTACATAGTGTTGATTCATATATGCATGTATCAAAGCATGTTTTCCTTCAAAATTATCTTATTTGTAGAGCCAATTATCTGTAGAGTTTTATAAAGGCTGACTTAAGTTAGCTGTATTATGTTTTGGCATTTTCTGTCTTATAATATTTGCTTGACTGGTCAGTAAGTTTGCAATGGTTGGAGATATTTTCCAGAGACACTGCCTTATAATGACTTGATGTTGTGTTGCATACAATAGCATGTCCCATATCTCAAAATGAAGTTGTGGCAAGGAAAATTGTAATTCTTTGACTTGGATCCATGTCCAGAGTATAATTTTTGGTGCACTGGAAATATTTTAATGAAATATTAGCTAATTATATATCATGCATAGACAATATGCCATGGTGTGAAATTGCTAAATTCTTGTCATTTGACCAAGTTGTCAGATTTAGGGCAACTTAAGGATACAGCTAGACCATGACTGGAAAAAATTTTTTTCATAAAGTTATTCACATGCTCTACACATTTCAGTTGAAGACATTAAAGATACCTTGTCCAGCCTAGGTAAGGCAGAGAACTGCAGAATTGCTTTTACACATGATGTGTACAATGTAGAGCTGTAACTTTTGTAGTCTAGAATGAATTTTGTGTTTGTCAAATCACATTAGTCCACAGCAGGAACAGCATTCACTTATAATTCAGTGTTTGAGGATGTTTGTTTGTTAAAATCCTAGATTTCAATGCAGCTTGATAATTAATTGGAATATTAGATAGATGAAGTGTTGCATTTTAATATTGGGGAGACTATCACATAGAACGTAGCTTTGCAATCTTTTGAAGTATTTGACAGATAGTATAGCTCTGGACACAGATTTAGCATCACACTTTTTCTATTAACTTAGGGTTTTGTTATAACTAACATATCTTTCCTTAGTAAGCGTTCAGTTACTCTCTTGTAGTTGTAGTAACAGCACATCATATTCAGCTTCAACATTTTTATGGCAAATAATTTATGTCATGATTCGTTGCTAACCATTTCTTTCAAGGTATTTTGCTAGTGCATATTTTCATTTCAATACAGGTAACAATGATATTGATTCATGTTGGACATTGAAGTAAATTTGACCATTTTATTTTCTTTTGCCTATCAGTCATGATTCTACCATCTTAGCATTTCTTATCTAATGGAATTCTTCTACACCCATCCATGAATGACTTTTAAAGAACATTTTGTGTTTCATTTGCAATTCATATTTTTCCTTTGTAATAAATGCAGGTGTGATTTAGTATAGATAGATAACAGATATTGTACTGTTTGTTTAAAGCATGCCACATTAATGCATATGATGGCTTCTCATTGGTGTCTACACAGTTGCATTGGTGTCTGCACAGTCTCATTGGTGTCTACAGTTTCATTGTTGTCTACATAGTCTCATTGGTGTCTACATAGTCTCATTGGTGTCTACAGTTTCATTGGTGTCTACACAGTTTCATTGGTATATACACAGTTTCATTGGTGTATGCACAATCCACAATCTCCAGACATTTTTAATACATCACATAATAGATTTATTTCTTTGTCTTTGTAATTTTTTCATAATTATTTTGGAAATAACATTTTTCCTTATTTTCAGTCTCAGCCTTATATATCGTGCAATGATCCTGCATTTCAAATGCTGTGATGGTGACACATTTTCTCAATTATTTTACTTATAGAAAATGTTAGCTTTGCAATGTAATGATTTTACCCTTTTTGCCTTTATCATTACTGTGTGTGCCTTTTACTGGTTACCCTCACTTACTTGGCACTCAATAACCAGGATAGTGCTGATGTGCCATACATACATGCATACATACATACATACATACTTTACCTGCATTACACATTGTGTGAAATTTTGTTCTTTCATGTTTTAATAACTGTGTTATGTTTTGCCCTGTTAAGATGGAGCAAGCCACAAAAATTACTTTTGAGTGATGATATTTTGTTATGTTGATCATATATTCATAGTCTGTTGAAGCTGATTTCAAAATGTTAAATCCAAAATTAATAAACAACTAATTTCATGGACACAAATTTTTCACCGTTGAGCATATATTCAGACTGTCTAGTTAATCAGTTTTATGTTCAAACTATCCCATAATCTACAATTCATCCAGTTTGTTTTCCAATTGGAATGTCCTATGATCACATTTGTTTAATCTAATGAAAAATGTTGAAATTAAATATGTTTAAACCAGTTTTAATGAACATGTGATTTAGATAACAATTAAACGTCCATAAACCAGTCTTAATGAACATGTGATTTAGACAATAATTAATTTTGCTTAAATCAATCTTAATGAAAATGTGATTTAAACAACTGCTTAGAATGGATAGATTTTCATAGGAATGTTTCATTATTTCTTTCTGTATTAGTCTTGAGTTAGTGGACATCTGATGATAAAGAACAAAATAAGTAAGTCCCTTGAGTGTCTGCTAAACATGGTTAGACTGTTTGATTATTCCGACTAAAACATATATAAGCTTGAAAAGCCTGTGATAAATTGCTATCACCTAAGGCATTTTTATATGAAAGGATGAATTTAACCTGGTTTTGAACACGATGTGGCAAAACCATATCCATTTTCATACTTAAATATGTGAATAATACTTTGAGAATACTTTGACTACTGCAGCATCATATTGTTGCACATCAATTTTTTTTTTTAATTATCCAAGCTTAATAAGACAGCCTTTAGAAATGGTTTGCATTTTCATTTCTTCATTTAGTGAATTGTTTGCTTGAATTCTTTACAGGTGAAGATTCTGTGAAGAATGTATCAGTGCCACTAGACATTCCCAATAGTTTGGCAACACTGTATGATGCATTTGAGAAAGCTCATTACACATCCAGGGCATTACATCATAGCCGTAAACTTATGGTCCTTTATCTGGCCTCCCAACAGAATGGTAAGTCAGCTACAAATATGACAGTGTAATCTTTCTGGCTAAAACTTGTAAAAGGGGAAGACATTATACATTTACCTTTTCTTTATGTGAAAGCACTTTTGTCACACTTTAGATTAGTATAAATATTTTAACAAAAGATTGGATAAAAATGGAATTATATTTGAACAACTATTTTGAATATTTTATATTTAAAATCAATATATTTTCCAAAACTTGATTGAATATGATTGGCAGACTATGACTTTTCACATGAAAGTGTGAAAAATTGGTTGGGACTTATTTCTTATGGTTGCTGTCATAATGTATGTAGTTTAGCCAAGATTAATTTTAGAGTGATTTAAACACAAATTTCAAGTGAGCCATTTTACATTAATCGTGTATTGTGGCTAAAGTTGAGTAAATACAGCAATATATGTTTTTGGCCCCATACATTCAAAAGCAAAGGTGTGACAAGTCAATCATGGTGTCTGTCCAGCCAGCTATGCACTCTATGCGTGTAGAATGTTTTTTAATGACTAAATTTCCTTTTTGTTGTCTTTAGACCCTGAGAGTTAAGTTCACAGAAAGTTTGATGCAAGATAATACTATTTCATATATAGGGTTGTAAAATGAATGGGAGAGGCAGTTAGACAATGTTGCCACTGTCTCAGAATTCAAGACTAACAAATAATGAAAGGATAAATATGGGACGTCTGTGAATAAATTTTGCTTAAAATAAAAGCAACAAATACAGTAGGTACTGTGTATTGATTTCTACAAGGGTGTGGCAACAGATATGGCAGGTATTGTGGATTAATTTCTACAAGGGTGTGGTAACAGGTATAGCAGGTACAGTAAATTGATTTCTACAAGGGTGTGGTAACAGATATGGCAGGTATTGTGGATTGATTTCTACAGGGGTGTGGCAACAGGTATAGCAGGTACAGTAAATTGATTTCTACAAGGGTGTGGTAACAGGTATAGCAGGTACAGTAAATTAATTTCTACAAGGGTGTGGTAACAGGTATAGCAGGTACAGTAAATTGATTTCTACAAGGGTGTGGCAACAGGTATTGCAGGTACAGTAAATTGATTTCTACAAGGGTGTGGCAACAGGTATAGCAGGTACAGTAAATTGATTTCTACAAGGGTGTGGCAACAGGTATAGCAGGTACAGTAAATTGATTTCTACAAGGGTGTGGCAACAGGTATAGCAGGTACAGTAAATTGATTTCTACAAGGGTGTGGCAACAGGTATAGCAGGTACAGTAAATTGATTTCTACAAGGGTGTGGCAACAAGATTCAGTACATACTGTGAATTCAGTTATTTTAAAGGCTGTCAGCTTTTGTGGTTTGTGAAAAATGACATTTTTTCAGCATTAAAATTTATAGATTGTGGACGCAGTCCTTTTGTTTCTACATAAGGATTGTAGTTTGTTGCATCTTTAAATCTGTGATGTTTAGCAACCACAAAATCAGCAAAACTTGGTACGCCATACAAAAATAAAAAAATGCACAGAAGTAACAAATCTTGAAAAAGCCAATATGATGGTTACAAGGCATTGTATCATTTTAAAGTCATAATCATGGTAATAAAGCATTGTATGATTTACAGTGAATATGATGGTCAGAAGGCATTGTATGATATTAAAATCATTAGGATAATCACAAGGCATTGAATGATTTTAAAGTCAGTATGATAATCACAAAGCATTGAACGATTTTAAAGTCAGTATGATAATCACAAGGCATTGTATGATATTAAAGTCATTACTGTGATCACAAGGCATTGTATATTAAAGTCACTATTGTGATCACAAGGCATTGTATATTTTAATACTAAATATGTTAAAATAAACAGTAATTATTGCTATCTTCATATAATGTGCATTGTTATACTCTTCTTAAGAGGGCCTCAAGGGAGAATAGTCCTTGACCAATGAGTCACCCTCTATAAATAAAGCATTATTATTATTATTATTATTATTTTAAAGTCAGTATGATAATCACAAGGCATTGTATGATTTTAAAATCATTATTGTGATCACAAGGCATTGTATGATTTTGAAGTCATTATTGTGATCCCAATGTAATGTATGATTTTAAAGTCATTATTGTGATCACAAGGCATTGAATGATTTTAAAGTTAGTATGATAATCACAAGAAATTGAATGATTTTAAAGTCATTATTGTGATCACAAGGCATTGAATGATTTTAAAGT
>JAECUM010071692.1:0-10029 GCA_016617855.1 Megalonaias nervosa | reverse complement strand
ATATATATATATATATATATATATATATATGACGGCTAGAGAAAAATACAAGTAGAAATGGTTAAATAATATTTTCCAAGCAATAATTATCCATAAGCAATTTTGTATGCATCTAAAAAAAAAACTTGAGGCAAAATGCGATTCCGCTTCAGAAAGAAAAAAGGAATAATAAAAGTAACACAATGAAAAGGTTTAAGGGAGATAATTCGTTCGAGACACTATGATCCAGATTTGGACTGCTTCCCTTACTTCAAACAGGGGCTTAAGTGATTTATTTTTGTTGGGTTAGTTATGATTACGACTAGCAGATTTTATGATTTTCCAACGTATGTCGGAATTGTTTTATTTTTCAGTATTCATTTTTTCTGACATCAAACTCCTCATATGGTATGCCACTCTGCAAGTAATTTTTTTCTCTGCTGAAAAATACATTATGATGCAGTCAAGCGTTTTCCCCGAAGAATTCTTCACCTTCTAGTTAATTAAATTTCTAAAAAAAAAAACATTTCATATATCAAAATTTTAAATTTCGTTTTAGTGCAAAGATTTTTTATTTATTTTTAATGGAAGTTTTGGCATATATGTACTTTAAAAAATGATTATCAGACCAAATGCTTTATATATCGTCGTTCCTTTTGTCAATTATTTCATCGTTAAGTAAAGGTAAGTCAAATTAAATTCAAATATCTTAATTTTCTAAAATATATGAAGATAGAGAGAAAGACCATACAAATGGCATGCTAGTCTAGCGCTAAGGAAAATAGATAAATACATAAATAAATAAATAAGTAAAAATAAGTAAATAAATACATAAACAAACCAATAATTTCCTTACCGTGTGTTGAATATCTTTCAAAAGCATCGTCTTTAGCTCGGCCAAACATTTATTCATTCGATCACGTCTCTTCTTCTCTATTAATGGCTTCTTGATCTGAAGGTGAGAAAATACGACACTGATAAGCTAAAGGAGCATAATTTGAAAATACTAGTATTGTTCACAACATAGTTCTTGTTTGTTGTTAGTAATACATTGCATGACGACTAATACAACATTATCAGCAACATACTATTACTAATAATAATAATGTGTGCGTGATTTGGATTTTTAACGTAGCTTTAAAAACATTCAGTCATATCGCTACGATGTCGGCAGTGTGACAATTAATAGTGATTTCCCACCTAGTCACATTATCTTGACAGTCCTAACACTAACCTCTTAATGCTGAGCGCCAAGCGAGGCAGCTGCTAGTTCATTTTTATAAGCCTTTGGTCGGCCGGTGATCGAACCCGCGACCACCGGAACGTCAATAATAATACTAACAATATGTATGTATGTATGCATGCATGCATGCATGTACGTATGAATGTATGGTTGTATGTATGATTGTTTTTATGAACAGGGTATAAAAGCATACCAGTACAATACAGGTTTTTTTCAGAAAAAGTTTGTGTATCCTCAAAAAAAACACACAAAAGATAACAAATATCCCAAATGCACATAAAATAAAAGATAGCAATAATGACAAATAACTCAGCTAATCATCATGCAACGCATTCTAAGGCAGAAACGTTGCCTCTGTGAGTAACCTCTTATGACAGGCGGGAGAACGTATAGGGTCTATTCTGCATTCCTGAACCAACACGCATTACTACTACTACTACTAATAATAATAATAATAATAATAATAATAATAATAACTGACGGCGGCACTTTATGCACGTTATCAGTTACATTATACCATGGAAATGGGAGAAATAAGTCTGTCACAAAGACACTACCTCTGCTGAGGCACTGAACCCGCGAACCTTGGATTACAAGACAAACGCTCTTCCAATTGAGCTACGGTGCCTGTCAACAATAATAATAGCTACTGATAAGGGTGACAAGAATTAAAATAGTTTTGAGCATCACATTGCACGATTGACGAGGAAACTATGCACACGAACTCTATGTTAAAGGACAAACATCAGAATAATACTTCTAGAGAGAGAGAGAGAGAGAGAGAGAGAGAGAGAGAGAGATGTGTTTACTTTTCTTATGGAAATTCCTGCAGTCTGTGAATCTCTTGGCTGTACGTCATACATTTTGAATTAAATCCGATTCACCGTATTATATGCAATGATTATACTTCTGCAACTTATTTTCTTTGTGAAAAACTGGAACAGTTTGGTTGCATAGTTCCAATGAATGGGTATTTATACTCTCAACCTGCCAAGTGTTGAGTGCTGGAATGTCAACATAGGCTTTCTCCCGTCTCAACCAATCAGAGGGCTTTTCACGTAATCTAAACAGTCCGCAGATTGGTTCAGTGGGTTCCTTTTGTCAACGCTAGCGGTTTGCGGTGAAGCGTAGACAGTTTATAGACACACATAATAAATGCCACGTGCCACGCTATCGGGACCTAGATTAAATTGCCACAAATAATGCCCCTGTGACTCCGAGGGGAGTAAAAATTAAATTCCATCAGATAAATTTTAAGTAAACAAATCAGCGTGTCTAGGGATGTATGGATTTTAGAAATAATACTCAGTAATGGGAGCCATTAGGTGATAATAGTTGGTGATTCTTTTAAGAGGTACAAAGAAAGAAAGAATACATGCTTAGGTGTGAATATTATCTCTTTTTTTAGTATGTAAGTTCGACTGGAATTTTTTTTAAAAACTCCATTGTATTTATTTAATATCACATAGCTAGGAAGAAGTTCGAATCATGATCAAAATAGAGCGTACATAATCAAGTTTCGAGACGCAAGTATAAAATTATGTCTCGAACATTTTCCAATTACACGCAGACCTGGGTTCGACTCTCCGTAGAGTACGAATTAAAAGTTCTCTAGCCTGTATCATAGTGTGTGCGCGCGCGTATGTGTGCGTGTGTGTGTGTGTGTGTGTGTGTGTGTGTTGGTTGGTTTTTATCATTACGTTGTTTTTTAAGTTACTGTTAACATTTGATCATATCTGGATTGCACTAATCTCCAATTTCACATTGCAATATCACTGCACAAAATATGCGATATCTTTTGGCTACATCAATTATTTTGCTGTTCTACTTTCTACCTGCCAATAAATAAATAAATAAATAAATGATTAACATTTCTTGTAAAACATTTGCTTTAAGTATAGAATTAAGGACAATAAGTTGTGACTTCTAGGGGAGTGATTAAATTAATGTTTGTTAAGGTCCCCTCCCCCAAGTTTTGTAAATAATTGGCGCCTTTACACAAAAGTGAAGGTGAAATACTAAGAAAATTTTTGTAAACATTATATTTTCATACGGAATGTTCCAGGCCTTACAACTCACACCCTTACAGAATATATCGCTGCCAGAGGCTGTTTGACCCCAGGGTCGTCCCGACCATGGTACATCCTCACGGCTCTTAATATAGCACGAGCACGTTGATTAGCTTCTACCGTATATCTATTATTAAAGTATTGAACTCCAGACAACTAAAAGTGGTAAAGAACCAGGCTGTGTTTTGGAGGCTCAGAGGCTCTTGATTGTGACATCATCGGCACATTGTGACGTAAGGTACGTGACACCTTGTAACGGAACAGAACAGAACAGAACTTTATTAATAAAAGTAAATCTCAGGCCCACACATAGGAATATCACAACTGCTACAATATTATAAAGCGACGTCACTAATACAGAGGTACAAATCAACTCACACGTCAACATTTACAATCAGGGCAAGGATAAACATTCGGACGTAATGTGAGAGCATTTGGGCACTTAAATGTAACATTGTTATGACTCTCCTGGAGTGTACACAAGTTGTAAGAGAGAAAATATAGCTGTGCATTGGTGTGGTGACCTAGACGTCACGCGTACCTCATTAACGACACTAGGCTTTGTCTTTTCTAGCAACTAATTTTAGACTACACGATATCAGTGAAGCTGATAGCCAATAGGTTGTGATATTCATTGGAGAGGTAAAACCATTATGGTACCTAATTAGACAAAGACACACGATTGGTTAAAAAAAATAAGATTATGTTCTAAATAAAATGCCATTTTTCGTGTTTTCGATAATTTTAAAAGATAGCAGAAAAACCGATGACACGTAAATATTCACAATTTTGTTTTGAAAGAGGTCAGGTCTTAGTCACTCTCATGGGCGCCCGCAGCATGTGTCAAGGGGGTCACGTGACCCACCATCATACTGCATATATATATGTGTGTGTGTGTGTGTGTGTGTGTGTGTGTGTGTGTGTATATATATATATAAATTCCGACAAGTTTAATCATGCAAATAAAGCTGAAAATATGTCACAAGATTCTGTTCAAAACGCTTAATAAATATTAGCTTTAGTTTCAGACTGCTTCTTATACTAACTCTCCCGGCCGTAACTGACTGACCCCCCTGAAAATCCTGACCCCCCCCCCCCTGCAAAAAATCCTGCGGGCGCCCATGGTCACTCTTAAGTGTCGTTTAAACATATTTGATATGCAGCAATCTGAAATACACCGGTAATTCGTTTGGAGACAATTCACAAATCTTAAGTACCATCGTACTTAAGATATATGTGCAACGCGTGACATTGCTCTAGTTCTGTACAAAATAGGGCCAAAGGTTGCATGGCAGCCCAAGATGAGGGCCAAAGGTTGCATCGCCAGCCAATAATGAACGTACTACTGAAAAAAGTCAAATAAAATAAAACTTAACCAAAATGTTCAAGTCGCCGACGACCCTTGAACACTTACTGCTATGTCTCAACTAGCACTAGCGTGGTTTCGACAGTTAAAAGGAATCAACTGTCTAAAGTTTAGACTCTAAACTGATAAAAATCGAGAGATAGAGGGGTGAGAGGATTGTTTGAAGGAGAAGGCTGATTCTTGTAACCAGTTTGCTCCAATAGTTGGTATTACTAATATACCTTTGTATTTCAGTTAGAATGTATTCATTTTCATAAATTCTTCCATCTGCATAGCAAGCTCCGTAATGTTATGTTGCTTCCAAAAATGAAACACTCATATTCATTGTTGCTATAAAAATTACATTAGAAGAAAAAAATGGAAATCATTCTCGATGGGACAACGAGAATCAAAGTAACAATAGAATAACATGAAATTTTCTACCCTGTTTTGTAGTTGTTTTGTTTGTCTTTTGCAATGTACAGAATTTGAGAGAAGTTACATTTTAAACGCGCATTAGCTTTGTCACAAGACCAACCTGTGTGTGTGTGTGTGTGTGTGTGTGAGAGAGAGAGAGAGAGAGAGAGAGCACGCGCGCACGCAAGCCCTAGAAATATCATATACATAAAATGTGCCACAGGAAAAAGATGCCGAGTATGATAACACATATAACACATAATGAAATTGTCATGAATGCCACGAAGAAAAATGCCTCTTGTGGAATTTGTCAGTCCATAATACAAACTTAAATTTTATGTATCGAAATTTGCCATCACCTCATTAAGAGGCTGGACGCTGTCATTCACTGGTGTCACGCTGAACCCACCTGTCGCTATACTGTCCCGCTAGCTAATTTGCATAGCAATAATGGAGTGTCACCATGTATTAGAGCAAGACACCAAGCGGGCATGTTACTTTACCTGTACAGCTACACGCGAGGACAGGTGCGAAGAATGAATTCCCATACAGCAGATACATGTATATTATACAGTTAGACATGAATACTCGTACATTACCTGTTGAGTGATGACAAGTAAATGTCTAGCGATACTGGACAGGGACTCGGAAATGAGTTTGTTCTGACACGGGGCGTGCGGACAAATCCTTTATTATATCAGACGGACATAATACCAAGATATCCCCAAGAAATGAAATATTGGATTATAATAAAATTAAAACAAAAAGGACACAAACTAAAATTAAATGAAATAAAATGAGAAAATGAATAGAGAAAAGACAATGAAATTAACAAGAAAGAAAAGAACTCGGTGAAAATTACGACTGTTCAAAAGATCCTACCTGTTTACTTGCCCACAAAAATCCGCGTTCATCAACGAAATAGATAGCCTCAGAGCATGTCCATTCACGAGGTTTGTTTGTTTTTCTATTCAGTGTGTGTGTGTGTGTGTGTGTGTGTGTGTGTTTAAAACACTTGTTGCTGTTAATAATATAACAGGACTCGTATTCATATTAATTTTTAACCATTTGTTTTGATCTTGCTTGTTTTTTTTACCGTGGCCTGCAATACTCGCACAGTGCCTCGGTGTAGCATTTGTACGGAAAAAAATCGTCGACTAAGTTAAATAATAATAATAATAATAATTATTATTATTATTATTATTATTATTATTATTATTATTATTATTATTTTCCAGTCGTGAGAAGTTTTGGATTTACTAAGGCTTTTGCAAATGTGAGAAAAGGTCTCTTCCGGGCGCTTGTGTGACGAGAGAGACAGAGAGACAGTGTTATGTATATTTAATTTTGAATTGTTTGTCAGTTAGTTATTTTTAAAAACATCTTTTTATTACATTATATGTAACTGTAATATAATATTAAATGTTGGACTTAACCTTGTCCAGATTCAAGTTTATTTCTACTTCGCTGAATTATTGATTTTTTTTTTTTTTAAATTCTATAAACAACTAATACATAGCTAAAATATTTTCTATGTGTATGGGTTTAATATCAGGACCATTACTAATAGAAGTGAATATGTTTATGTGGGCCTGTGTCTGAGTTATTGGAATTCCACTACAATTTAGCTAGCGTACCTGGCATAGTCCAGGTTGCATATTAAAATTTTAGTAATAGACATTCTAATAATAACTGACATTTTATTCTGTAAACATTAAGAAGTTTCTAAAAGATTAGTTTTTATTATGTAATAGTTTGTTGCTTTGTTTGGTGGTTTGTTTTGTTGTTGTCTTTTTCAGAAAATGCTAACGGTGACCTGTAGTCAAGTAGAGGACTATAATCTTGTCAATGGAAAATTTATTTATTCGTGCTTTAACATCCGAGCAGATTCAAGCTACTGTTATATACATTATCTGATTTGGAATTATTCAAATTATTTCTACACTGGAAATACAAAAGTGTTCTGATAACATTCTTGGAAACAGAGACTTGAATTTATACTGAAATTTCAAGTAAGGATTTCTTCTTGGATTGTATTACTGTGTTTGAACAAAAGACTTGGCAAATCAATACTTTACGAGCCATCCACAGGCACATCAATACCTTCAGCGCTGGATTTAATTTGGCTTTCTACTAAAGTTAATCCAGAAATTTAGGTGTAGAAAAGTGATCATTAATAACAGTAAAAACAAAGTCATTGGTTTGGCTTTGAGGGTTTAACGCCATTTTCAAGACATGATAGTATATACATGACGGCCGACATATATGGTTGATGAAGAACCCGATAAAACCCAGAGAAGAATCAACGACTCAAGGGAAGCTACTGGCAAGCTTACTCACATGCCCACGTTGGCCGAGTCGAGACTAGAACTTACTCGGACAGGCTAAAATTACAGGAGGCCTCAACAGTTCAGCCATTTGAGTGTCGGATTTTCGACTGATGTTTGTATGGGTATGGTTTTATATCCTTCAGGAGGATCTGCTCATTTCAGGTACTGTGGTGCGTCCTAGGGCAAGACACTATTCTAGCATTGCCTCGTGACAAAACAACTTTCATGTATTACTGTACCTTACAACATTAATCCAAACCAAATCAAGCAGATACAAGAGTTAAAGTTTAAAAGCAGCTGATCATTATAAATATTCCAGGAGCTTTTGGGGGGTTGTTGTGTTGTTTTGTTTTGTTTTGGGGGTTTTTTGGTGGGGGGTTCACAGCAAAAGATCATGATATTGATTAAGTCCGTTCAGTGGCGTCAGTAGGGTTGGTGTCACCCAGTGCGGTAATTCATGGTGTCACTCCCATGGACCTCCTTCCTGCACAAAAATGCAAAAATGTTATAGACAATCATGTGCGGTACCTCATGATATCACCCTCATGGATCTCCTTCCTGCACAAAAATTCAAAAATTTTATAGACAGGTCATTTTGGTGTCACCCCCTCTGATTGTGTCACCCGGTACGGTCTGCATCCCCAACACCCCAACCCCAACCCCACCCCCAGGGATGCCACTGCAGTCCATTGAACTCATAATCCAATGTTTAAGGAACTTTATTTGCCTTTAGATTGACAGTTAAAATTATGCCGTCATGCCAATACCTATCGACGGTAGTGAAATCTGGAGATATAAAAGGCTGCATCTAACTGAAAAGTCCCATAACGAACTTTTAAAGAAAAATAAGACATTTTACGACCATGTCGATCTTCTGAGTAAGGTCGTTTCTAGACCAACGTCATGTACGACGACTTCAGTGAGCGTTTTCGAATCCTGCATAGTTAATGTTTATCCTGATACCATTGTTTCACGCCGATTAACCAAATTAGGCCCAGTTCCCTACATTAGGGATGACCGTATTTGCCAAAATATGCAAGTCTAATATAAATTACTACACAGATATAAATATTGTTTCAACATTCGGTTATAATTCAAAAGAAGGCTATCGCTTCTAAATTCTCTAAATCTGTGATGAATTTCCACTGATTAATCATTGGCGATGTAATAAAAAAAACAATCAACAATATTAATAATCCCCGTCTTCTAAATGAATTAAACATGGTACACAATTCCAGCGGAATCCTCTCTCTCTCTCTCTCTCTCTCTCTCTCTCGTGCAAAAGGGAGAGAATAGGGGAAGTCTTGAGAGTGAGAGAGAAAAAGAAAATTGAACTTGCACCAAGTAACATACAAGAACCTCGAAGTTCGTAATGGTTAGGTGTACATGTTCCATGGGATTTTAATACAGTGTTCACAATACAAACGATATACAGTTGCAGTAACCTGTGAAGTCTGTACGCTACATTTATTGGTTAGGAGGGAGAAACTGTAATCCATTTCATGCTTTGTTTTTATTTCTTACTTCATATCTTATAAAACCTATTAATAAGGGTATACAAACAGATTATTTAATATTATAACGTCCGAAGATCGCTCTACCCACCAACCCCAAGCCTTTCTCTCGCTGTTTTTTTTTTTTCGTAAGACTGCTGTAATCCACCAATAAAGAAACATAGGTATGAACAATGAATAGATGCCGTTATGGTCAGCGCTGGGCAGAGTTCATTCATCAGTCAATAAACAGTTGCTTGTAGTCAATCTTAACTCCGTTGGAAATGAAAGTTTGTGTATTTTTATGTGATATAAATAAAATATATGTATAGTATGTACGCTGTAGTTCTCATATACAACTCGTTGCATAAAGTTTTATTAAAAGAAAACTTGGCAAGCCTCGTTTCCTTTAAATGAATATATATATATATATATATATATATATATATATATATATATATCACATACATTAAAAATAGTATGGCTTTTGATGTGTCAGTATAAAGCAATTTGATATACCAATACTTTGTGATCCGCCCATGGCGCAATAATACGCATATATAAACAGTCTTTCAACTGTGTGGTGTTGATTCTAGATCAATGATGAATTTCCACTCATTAATCATTAATGACGTATGAAAATAACAATAAAAGGTATTAATGATCCCCGTTTTCTAAATGAATTTAATATGGTACACAATTTCATCGTAATCCTTTCTGCTTTCCGTTCCCCCTACCCTCTCATGCTTAGGGACAAAACGCGGAAATCTGGAGTGAGAGAGAAAAATAATTTGGGCTGGATGAAAGCCTTGAAACTGAACTTACACAAAATAACCACCAAGAATATGGTTCGTCGTAACGGTATGCGTACACTTTCCTTGGGATTTATCTACAAAGTTTATATAATCAATGATACAAAGTTGCAATAGCCTGTCGACAATATACGGTACATTGTTTGGTTACAAAGGACATACTGTAATGTAATTAATGCTTTATTGTTGTTTTTGTTGTTGTCGTTGTTTCATAAACCTATTATAATGTTCTAAAAATCGATCATTATTATTAATTAAAAGTTAAGTCAAACCGATGAGAGAGAGAGAGAGAGAGAGAGAGAGAGAGAGAGAGAGAGAGAGAGAAAGAATGACTTAGATCA
>JAECUM010071667.1:0-10087 GCA_016617855.1 Megalonaias nervosa | reverse complement strand
TATATATATATATATATATATATATATATATATATATATATTGAGAGAGACAGACAGACAGAGAGACTAAGAGACAGATAGATTTGAATTTTTGAAAGCAAAATAATACCTATATTTATTTAAAGTATGGATTATTCTTATTGTATATACGAACGTTATTTTCATCACGGACCCAACTGGTACATTACCCGGTCTGAACTCAGTTAAATAATGAGCAAATATACATGTTAGCTGTGTGAACCTCGAACAGTGATGAATCCTTTCTTGAATGCACATTTTCAAACAAAATAAATCATTAATGTTTTAATTTAATTCAAAACGAATTGAGTGAGCACCACACTATGCAAATAACACTGTTAACAAGGAAGTCTTTCGCATTCTTGAAGACAACATACATTTTCACCACCTAAATGCAAGGAGAAACAGTAGACAGATATAAACAATGTGATGAGATAATAATTCAACCTAAAAATTACAACTAATTAATAAATCAAACTTTATCATAATGGCTCCTTTGTAGTAGCACATCCTTATAACATATCATAAAACAGACAGTGTTAAACAAAATATATTGCACGTAAAACAGCTGCAGTGTTGAGTAAACCACGTCTCAGCGTTTGACAAACTCACGTCTAAGTTTGATTCCTAGACATGATAATAGGTTAAAATGTGCGATTAAACCTTAAAAGAGGTACGAAGAAAACTACAAATCGCTAATCGATCCTCATTCATTTATGCTATCAGTATTAGAAGTCCCATGTTTGACAAAAGACATCTTCCTAACAGTTGTGCATGATACCAAACATGCACACTGAGTAACATCTACGGTCTATACTGCATCCCTAAGCCAGCGACAGAATAAATGATCCTTCAGCACGCACTATAGGCACAGGGTCACCTAGACAGCCAATACGATGGTAACCATGCCACTTGTGACGTACCCCTATATTTATTTTATAGAAACTTCCTGAACAAAGATAAAGTTTCGGGTATTAAAGTCCAACCAATCTAGAATATAGATTTTATGATGGTTACACTAATTTTAATGACCGATGGTCCTCTTCATTAAATCATGATAAATCTTATGGAATGTGTCTCAAGGAAAAATATGGCTTTTGTTAGGATTCAAGGTGTAAAATTCACTCATACATATTACTTTCTTTTCCACTTTACCATATCTTTGTCCGAATCGCAATATTTTAGAGGCTGGAGAGGCCAGACATAGTACATGAGTTGACGGCTATTTATATTTTAAGTCATATCATATTAAGCCTTAGTTTTTATCCTCATTGTCTTGTGCAATATTGTCAATGTGCCATGCTTCTTTGATTGTTGATCTTGTAAAGGTATAATGAACTATATTCACGTAGGGAGGATAAATCCATATAAGCCAGTATTGCTGGCACAATTAATTATGGTTTTCGCAGCATATTTAGCGAGTCTGAGCTTTATCCACACTGAACAGATTTCAAACATTTTTCTTAGGCATCCATGTTAATAGTCAATATATAACATGGAAAAGCTGCATATGTGTATTTAATATGAAAATGACGTTTGTTATTGGTAACTAACACCGACACAGGTGTTAGCGTACCAGAAGGGATGGTTCAGCTGATTTTGACAAAACTTCATTGGGTTGGTTGACCAGCGGCCCACAACATCCTGGGAAATGACAGCAGGTTGCTAATATGTTTTGGTTTGCCAATTAATTTTCCTCTCTTTTTTATCAATTTTGTTAAAAACGTCGTAGTTATAGTAACATTCTTGTGACAAAACAAATGTCGTACTCTGCTGCACAAGTTGTTATATTTGAAACGAATGTTGTATCTACCTGGACTGGTAAGCCTAGAACGGGTGATCAGCACTTGTTCTTGTACCCGTGTAGAACTCTGAATATTTTTTGTTGAGTCTTAAATTTTAGGCTGCGCCTGGTAACAAATTTGATGCAATCAGTTTTTAGAGATTAAGTCAGGACAACTATCTCCCTTCTTGATGAATAATATGATGTAAACACTCTAAAAGGTACGCTATGCCATTCCTTCAATGACTATAACAGCTTCATACGTACTGAACGAAAACTGGAAGCTACATCTCAGGTCGCTCGCCTCCATCTTTGAGTTTGGAACATATGGGATTTTCGAGGCATTCGCTGACAGAGTAGTCAATTGTCCATCACTTATCAAACAAAAACTGCACACTGCGCTACAAATTATTCGTGTGGCTGGTGAGGCCTATGCGAAATCGCGTACTGACCCCTATAGAATACCACTTTGTGGTACACTGTTTGACAGTGGTTTATAAGAGCTCTTTATATTTATCTTGGACGAAGTACATACACCCGGTTATTTGCTGGAGTCCACTATAACCCTGAAACTGAAATAAAAGACGAAATATGTAGGAAGACATTATGGGTATACCCAGTCTTGGTATATTTAGGCACAACGCTGGAATAACCTTTGAGCCATGATCCCCGTTTTAGGTCGACCCAAATGATCAAATACTCGGTCGCGAAGCGGACACTGCTTGCATAGCCAGCGCAATTACAGGGACTGGTGTCACATTAAAGGAAGTGTACCTAACGGCCAACAGTATCACGTCGGTTAGAAGAATTATCGCAATCAGTGCGCCTGGTTACTCTCGCTGGGATTCAACACAAAACTTTCAACACATTGATGTTTATACCATCGACGGTTTTTACTTCATTACCCTTTGTGGGAATCGTGGTGACTGAACGTTGGCATCGCTTTCATTCCATGTAAACGAAGTCACACAGACGCATAATGTCAGCGGTAATGTGACTGGCTGCGTCAAGGTTGCCTATATTATCTTACATGAAAGGTTTACAATTTACTTTGGATCTGCTTGTCGCTGCAGAAAGCACCCAGTCTGAAGGCCTCAAGGTTAACGCACAAGCTACCGGATTTTTACATGCTGTAACAATCTTCGTTTAATACTTAGCGGACAATATAGACAAGGAATATTTGTGCAGCCGGCCAATCCTAAAATCTAGAAAAAGATATTGTTGCAGCTCGCATAAAAATGGATTACATCGACAAGGAACTGTGCCTTCGTGATGTAGACACGTACCGTTTCAGAAGCACTGGAGTTAGTAGAAGCATTATAAACTAATTTATGAGCGGGTAGGATTAATTGCTACCTATTTGAGAATAACAGTCACGGTGACCCTCATGTGAGATTATTGCTACAATGACGAAATGATATTTAGCAAAATTTCCTTCATGATGAGATTTCTATCGGGATATATAGGGCTCAATATTACTCACCTAGCCAGAAGAAAAGGCAGCGTTATATTTGTCAAACGATTTCTCTATCGCATTACAGTCATCAACCAGAAACTCAAAGAATTACTCAAACTTCGGAGAGAAGGCATACTATCGGTAATTCTTAACGGGTGTGTTGGCGGGCTAGGTGACGACCGTGTCATTTCCAGATCTAATGATACTACGAAAACTGAGAATTAAAAACATTATTCGACACCATTGCCTCACCACCCCCAATTCCAGGTCAGTTAAAATTTCATAACACGCTGATTATAGATGCAGTATAGTCTTGCTTGACCCAAATCCCAAGAGACACAAGATCTTCAGTATAAACTTATTTACAGGTAAGAGCTGTACAGTGGCACACTCTTTATAACAATCAGAAGCTTGAAATAAACGTGTTAGATAGTGTTGACACTACACTGACGGCTTTGTCTCGGGGAAATGGTGTGGCAGAGATGGGAATATTGCCAACACCGAGTGTTGCCCTATTGCGATTTTAATCGTGTTATGATCTGATTTATGTGGCTGTAAATTTTATTTGCCGTCTTGAAAGTGGGAAATGGTAAGGAAAGTCTCGGCGTGGCCGCATAGCTTGATCTGTTCGCGAATCCTGCTGCTGGTTTTCTTTGCTTCCAGTAATATAATGCCAAAGTAACTGCATATTTCTGTGTGTTTGTTACTTCATTAATTTTGTCTATTTTGTGGGGAACTATTGTAGTCGCAAATAAAATTTGAGACACCCTAGGTACCAAACTCTTGATAGTTGTTTTCATCGCGTATCGGCGCAAATTCGTGCTGATTTCATTGACTTCACCAAATTCATGACGTCCGATTGACGCAAATTTCTTTAGAGCATCAAACATTGTTAAGTGTTGCGTCCATGTCAGCATTCAATGCCTGAATAATAAAAATCGCTCTCATGATAAGCTTGGTTGCATTGACTATACCATTTTTAATGTGCATCCGGATATATATATATATGTGTGTGTGTGTGTGTGTGTGTGTGTGTGTGTGTGTGTTTGACTTTAATGATGGACTAATTTTCTAGCAGCTCTTTTCGTGTTGGTTAAATGTTACGATTACTAATTTGTTGCTACGAAGCTGTTCGAAACAATCTGAAATTGAACGTATGTAATGAACAAATATCATTAGTATTGAATACATTGGTGGTAATCGATGAAATGACAAAAACTGAATTAACTGCCCACGGAAGAGAAGAATCTCAATGGGAGATCACGAATTTCCTTTGAGACTCACAATGAGCTGTACTTTAACCGTTGAGATAACATGAATCTTGAAATCAACAAACCCGCTGGAACAACAGCTTCCTGGCTCTATGACTAGCCCCAGCCTGCCTTTGATATGCGAGACTGTTTTAAAGTAACGGAAGATGAAAACAAATACGATGCCGAACCGCCTGCCGCTTCTCCGTGCAAACCAACTTAGTATCAAGTGTCTCCTCAGTCTCCAACGGACTGGAGTGGGCTAGGTCTACCTCAAACTTTACCACTGCTCCATCCAAAACGAATACATATGCAGACGGGTTAACAGCACGTAAAGGTGAGTAAATTCCGGCTGAATATAATCATTAGGATTAGAACATTCCGCGTTGTATATATTAATGTTTAGTCTTTCGGCTTTCCACGACATGGTCAATTAGAGCAAAATGTAACTATTCGGTTACAGCTGTGACCAGAGCGTCTACATGTGACTTTTCAAAAAAGAATAGAAAGGTTAATTATTGTGATACATGTTGTTTACCACTTACAAAAAGTTTTGCTCTTGCTTAAAACCACTTCTCCTTACATAAGAAACGCTCCATCTATAAGCCATGCTGTCGAAGACTGCTGATTAGCAAGTACCAATATTGGTGATATTTAAAATTTTGACTTGTTCCTGGGAAAAGGAGTAGCTTAACAAGTAATGCTGCAGCTCATCTCCGAGTCACTGCATGTAGTTGCCATGTCAATCTAATAAAAGATTCAAGAATGAGAATTCCCAAAAGAGTGATAAAGTCGAAAAATATATTTTTCATTACAGTTATAGTGACAATGATCTAAGTGATCCTCGAGACATATGAGTGAATTAACCAATACAAGAATCATCATAGTGTTCAGTTGTATTTGCTCCACGATCAAAATACCAAACGAAAAGAATTGGAATGTGTATAAATATGTGAAAGGACATTTTTATTTTTGATGGCGTGAATTACAAATTTTAATCATTTAACAGAATATTAAATGTAATTTTTAAATTTTCAGCTATGTGTCGTTATTACATGACAAAGATATGTCGAAACAATTTAACCTTATATTTCATTCTTCATTAACCATTGTATGAATTGGTGATATGGTAATATGCTAAGTTATTTTTGGTGATTGATACACGTAATAATATTGATGCTTCAGAATATTTAACAATTTCAATAATAACAATATGCCCAAAGATATCAAAAGTACTTCAACAGATTACAAATAATGCTTTGACACTGTAAACTATAGGCCATCTTGCAATCATTTTAAATAGATATCTACAGTACCTAAATTAAAATTCAGGTAAGAAACGATTTTTTTGGAGGCGCTAAGAAAACTAACCATATTTCATTAGTATTTAAGTTGTCATGTTATGGCTGCCATCTCAGCAGCCATCTTTAATAATTAAAATTGATCTAAAATGACAGTGTATCACTATTCGGTTTTGTAATAAGTACATCCAATAAGCAAGAAACGGCAAATTAAACTTTATTACTATATTGCAAGGTTCACCTAGGGTTCCACGTGACAATTATCCCGTCTAGTTCTTTTATAGCACTTAAACTGAAGCGTGATTGATAACGTTGTTTCACTCGCGTATAGCAGGAACAAAACGTAACAAATATGTCTAGGGACCAGTTGATACTACAACCATGTCGTGTTAATTTTGCTCTAAAGCTGTTTCATGTATGGGAAGTCATTCAATATAGCATTAAGAAAACACTATCATCCTGCAACAACAGTTACAGTTCAAGTTAAATCATGGCATGATTTCCAGTCCAGACTTTTATCGAGATCCATAAGAGAAATGCTATTGTTATGTTTCTACGGCCAAAGCACTATTTTGATTTGCAAAAACAACTTCTATGGCCCACTATCTTGCATAGCGTGGGGAATATTTATATTTTCAGGCATTACATTTATTTCCTAAGTTCCATTTTTTTCTGCCAGTTCCCAACAAGTGTGCACTGTATGTTTCAGAAGACCTTTTCAGCCTTTAGGTTGTGCCTCATCCGGTGTATGAGACACATAGACGCACTCGTGGTTTTCTTAATCATTACCTGGTATAATTTGGTCGGGTACATGCGACAATGATAAATCGGTAGGATCCATATATGCATCAAAACTGTAATACTTGCAGTTTTCATCTTCATGCTGATATATTTCGAAGAGTAATGCCAGTGCAATATGACCCTTAATAAAGGCTATCGTTAGTTTACTGGAGATCACACACGTAATTCTGTATCAGATTCATAATTTAAGCTGGAATAATTTGAATAAATCTCAGGTGGAAATGGTAGCTCCAACAAATGAAGATAAAGGAATTTCAGAGCTATTTTCTAGGGATTATGTGTATCTATCAGACGGATGTGTGGGTTGTGCCAGAAGACTGAAACAGCACAATGCGGATCATATTGTTGTTGACACCATCGTCACCGCCAATGCCGGTTGCCTGAGAGATTTGCCATGTCAAAAGCAGTTTATATAGCTCATCTTAATTTTGTGGCTTAATATTGGCCTTGTTCGACAAGATTCCCCATCCCCTTTCTTTACAGTGACCACCACTTTCATTTTCACTGTTTTGTTTTTCAAGCGTCTTTAACTCCGAACACATTACGTTACACATAATACCTTGTATAGTTTTACAAAATTTCCAGAAGTTGATGAAATGATGGCTGTGTATTCTACAGTTTCTAAAAAGATTAGTTTCATATAATGTGTTCGTAAAATATCTATATTGCTTTATAATACTTTCTCTGTTGTGGATACTGCAAAGATACAATAATGATACGATAATATTTTGTGTCATTAGTTTAAAAGTTGTGTCGTCCAGAGTGTTTGGCATGACGCCATAAATCTCTAATATTTTATTGTCTTTTCTCTAATTGTTCTTTGGGTAATGTAGCATTTTATCTAGACTACTTCAGCGTTATTGTTTGCAATGAATATATTTATAAGACAAGGTGAGTTTGAATTCCGATACGGTCACAGTATTACACATTCTGGTAGTCTAAAATGTTTTATCCTCTTATATATAGTTCTAGCACTGTGGTTATGGCATTCCCTTTACAGATTAAATGTAGGACGGTAAAAGGAACTGTTTACTGCATCTTGGTAGCAAATATTTCACTTCGTAACTACTTATGCAAACTATGAGACACACTGTATATTTCTTTTTCCACTATATTTTTTGCAATATCTGGAATTATGTTATCCACCAGCTTCTGTTTAAATATATCTTTGATTGTCTCTTCACATGTAGTCATGTCTTCAGTCTTAATTTTAAAAAATGTCTTGCAGATGATTATGTACATGCTAAAAGGTTTGAGATTTGATATTCAAGTATTTTGACTCCTCTGATTGATAGTTATGTTATTTTATAATTTATTTATCAGCAGATAGTCCACCTGATCATTCCCAATTCCCACAAACGTTTTAGAGTAATTTGTTACATCTGTTAAAGAGACAAAGGATTGAATTCATTACTAGATCATGTAGATAATATTTCAGTTATCCGCAAGAACATAATAATGTAATTTGACAATAGTTATGTTTTCAATGTTCAGTGTTTAACTGGTAATTCATTTTTAGTTTTGTGTCGGGACTTTTCTTTTCATATTGTATCTGTATTTTCAAACCCGTGTTTGTTTTAATCCATTGTAAGTAAAGCATTTTCATTATAATGCCCTACATATATTCTTGTGTCAATTTTTTTATTCATCAAATGTGATTTTGGTGGAGGAATGTTGTGATTGTGGGCTGAAGAGTGCCATAAAAAATATCTTATTTTTAAGGGAGGTGATCCTTAGGTAAAGTCTCTAGGATTGACGAAGTTCGTTCCCTTGTAAATTGCAAGCAGTGTGACTATAGTTTCGGTTTGCTCGACATGAAAGATCTTGGTCGCTGGAGAAAGCTGAAGGAGGAAGTGGGCTCCTTCAAAATGGGATCGCAATCTATTGAAGTACCCAAAATTTACATATAATATCAGTAGCGTTAACATCGGTCGTACATATTGAGCGAGTTACGGATTCACTATCTAGGCCCCATAATGGCATTTCAACATGAAATAGACCTGGGTTAATATTTATATTTAGAAATGATTATTTGTTGGTAAAGCTTTCCACCATAAGAATCAGACAAAGGTTCAATGTTTACTACACAAAATAATACAATTCGTTTCAATGTGGAACAGTAGGTAGTCACTGGGGCTGAGAATTGGAAACATTTCATTTAACACAAGACCGATTTACAGAAATACAATGAAAATATAATTGTGCAGGTATTTCAGAATGTGCCCTTCTGCGTGTGTACATTATTCCAAACCACACATGGTCTTCTGACTAATATAACCAACATAGATATGTATGATTATTTACCTAATCTAACTTGTAAACTCCATAAACAGATGGACAACTGCTCATTAGGTCATCCGTTGCGTGTTTGCTATGTTTTCTTTCAAATTGTTTGCCAACATCATGTTCAAAATTCTCGACATTTGCATCACATGCCTAACAACCTTATGACATTTAATATTGTAGTTATTCAAAGAGAGGAAACAACTAAGAAACTTGCATGTTTATGATGGGCTGAGTAGTTCCTAGGTTAATTATGAAAATTAAATGGCACATACAGTACACAAAACAAGTACAGAATATGCATGGATGTACAGCGCCTTTCATTAACAAGATGGATAGTTTTGGATCGGATTCTAAAACTGTCATACATTTATTTTCCGTTACTATTTTTCAGAGACTAATGATATAATCAGTTTAATCTTCAGCACAAAGTAATTTATTTTCTCTATGAAGACTTCGCTAGTACAGCAACAACACTCAGTATGCAAATTTTGTATAACAAATCTGCCAGTTAACAACTCTCACACTGGAATATATATAATTTAATCAAGCTTTAATAATTGAAACAATCTCTTCGAGGTAAATTGACCATCAATTTTTAAACATTAGGTACCGTTTTGTTTATTCACTCTGGTAATAAAATGAAGGGTTCCAAATGCGGCATACAGTATTAATCCAAGAGGAATGCATCAATATGACAAGAACGAAGTGTCCTGGTAGAAATTTCTAAAAATAAGAAAACAAGTTTTATTCAGTATTTATTTTGTAAAATAAAGAATCGTGACGATACTTGTCTTTATTATTTGTAAAAACGTTAGTTCTTTCGCATTCACTCGTGTACACATGATCTTCAGAGTGCTTTACATTTATTTAAATAGGTTTAAAATTTCTTTCGTGTGCACTTTATTGATATCTTAAAACCGGCCGTTAATTTATATTCCGTTTATGAGTATAGTTTCGACTGTGATATAATATGACCTCAGACACTAAGGACAGTCACGGGTGGGAATCATTTACAGGTGTACACAGATAGGCTGCTGCATTATTTTCATATGTTTTGTCAACAAGATATTCCGCTAGCATGTCAAAAAGAATTCAATCCTCTTACAATAACACTATGATTTAACAGTACTGAACACTGGAGAAGTGAAATATGAATTAGGAATAATAGCGTATACATCTAGAAACTTGTACT
>JAECUM010071665.1:0-13287 GCA_016617855.1 Megalonaias nervosa | reverse complement strand
AGCAATCATATTTACCTTGTTATATGTACGCTATTTATTGATGCTACTATCAGATATTAATTATTATTCCTCCTCGTGATGATTGTATATAAAAAAAACCCAGCTAAAACCAATTTCGCTACAGTCTAGACATGAAATTGTCCTCCACTTTTATGTGAAACGCTGCGTGGGTGATGAATTTCATTATTTCCTTGAATGTAGCTATTTCCGAGAACAAAGACAACAACCAGTATATAAATACTTCTATACCATACCAAATGAAATACTGGACTGATTTATTTCTTCTGCTAGATAAAAGATATATGTAACATATTTGCCCAGTATGACAATATCTGTCCTATGTAACAATACCTGCCCTGTATAACATTACCTGTCCTATGTAACAATATCTGTCCTGTATAACAAAATCTGTCCTATGTAACAATATCTGTCCTGTATAACATATCTGTCCAGTATAGCATTATCTGTTCTATGTAACAATATCTGTCCTGTATAACATATCTGTCCTGTATAACATTATCTGTCCTATGTAACAATATCTGTCCTGTATAACATATCTGTCCTGTATAACATTATCCGTCCTATGTAACAATATCTGTCCTGTATAACAATATCTGTCCTATGTAACAACATCTGTCCTGTATAATTTTATCTGTCCTATGTAACAATATCTGTCCTGCATAACCTAATGCTTACTGACAAAGAAAGCCGTCCTGGATCGAAAAACTAGGCATCCTACTCCGGAATTTATGAAATAGTCTTGGTCTGAGGGAAGTGTGGATAAATCAAGCTGTCAGAAACATACAGGTTTTCTTATTTATAGCCATCTGACTGACCACTTTATTCACAACTGGCAATTTAGACTGACCACTTTATTCACAACTGGCAATTTAGACTGACCACTTTATTCACAACTGGCAATTTAGACTGACCACTTTATTCACAACTGGCAATTTAGACTCTTCAAGAGCAAGGTTATATATAAATTAGGCATAATAGGTTTGGCTATTACAAATAGCTGGATATAGCAAGAATAACAAAAATTAGATAATCCCTTAAAAAATACGGAAGTCTGCCCATACTTTGCATATTGAATTAGAAAGATGGAAGAGAGGACAGTTTATTCCATTAGATCAAAGGATTTATATTGCTTAAAATGTGCTGGAAGACGATTATTATTTTGGTATTATAATGTCAATGTTATTTGCCACTAAAAGAGAAGTATTAAAAGTCTTGTCTTCCGTAAAGGGAAATTTTGGTAGATTTATTAAAATGTGAACTCATTGAATCGTTAGAAATCCGGGAAATAATGTGCATCTAACATTAACATAATAATATGTTGGCTGTAACATTCATCCTTCTCCATATCGTTGTTAAATACAATCATTGCTATCTGTCATATTCCATGCATAATTTTTTTTTAATATTGCTAAGAAAAGTGTTTTGCATATTTCATTTAATTGCGTGAGTTTGGATCTACCTGACTAATGTCATTTTTAAAAATATATATTTATTTGGACCTGGGTACGTGACCTTGGTTTTTACCTGGGAAATTCGATTGTCTACCTACCTGATTTTTGTCACGATGCTTACTTGAATTTATGTTCAAGGTATGATCTTCTCTGACACCTTGGTATAATTTTCCACGAAGATGATTGAGATTTTTCTCTTCAGAAGATTCTATTGTGGCACAGGTCAAGTAGGAATGTATATAACAATGTAGTAAAGGCAATTATGTATTCCTATCTTAATATCAGTCTTTTGGAGTCCATGATCAGTTTTATTTGTTTTGTTATCTTCAGAGAGGAATTATTTATCTAAATTATTTATTGGAATTGCACAGTGCTCATTCATTTTTGAACTAAAACGCTGCTTAGGATTATTGAGGACTCATCCAAACACATTCTGGAGTGTATCATTTTGATAAACAAGACAATTGGTACATCAGCACATTCAATATTGGAATTCATTCAGAACACCACTAGAGTTCATTCGGAGCAGTCGACACTTTTGGTCTTATAATAAAACTGTTATAATTATTTGGGATTTTTTTATTCACACTGATGTAAGTTAATTATATATTTTCACTTTGTATTCCAAGGAAATAAATTATTTTTTGAATTGTACTAAACTTGCAGGTTTTGCTTTTTCTGTCAATTAGTTTCAGATCATAGAGTTGTAAACAAAACCATTTTGAATACAACTTATATACTGATGACTTTTGTGTCTTCTTTCAAAAGAGCATGTAAGCATGAACAAACATATTCTGTTTTATTTTATAAGTCACACGTTAGCCTGTTATATATGCATGTTCTATTAAACTTTTATATGCAGGTACATAAATGAAATGTGTGAATGTATATATGTATGTGTGTGTGTGTGTGAGTTGGATTTTTAACATAGCTTTAACAATTTTTCAGTCATATCGCTACGAAGTCTGCAGTGTAACAGTTTATAGTGATGTCTAGCACTGGGGCATCAAGCCACAGACATGTAGCACGATGTTCCCACTCAGTCACATTATCCTGACACCAGGCCGACCAGTCCTAACACTTACCTCTTAATGCTGAGCGCCTAGCAAGGCAGCTGTTAGTGCCATTTTTATAAGTCTTTGGTATGACTCATCCGGGGTTCGAACCCACGACCTCATGTATCCGAGGCGGACGCTCTAACCACTAGGCCACCGGAGCTGTATGTATGTATGTATGTATGTATGTATGTATGTATCTATGTATGTATGAATGTATGTATGTATCTATATAGGTATATAATTCTTTTTTTATTTAATGCGATAGAATATATCAATCAATCAATCAGTGTGCATGTTATGTTGCTGCAAAATTCTATTTGAATGAAATTCGCATTTTAATCTTAACAAAGAAACTGCCGGTCAAAATCTGACACCATGTTTCACAGACGTCAGTACCTTACGTTTGTGTATCGTCTTCGTAAATTATGCTTGAAAATAAAACGTATAAATACAGTATATACTCTCTTATAAGTCAAGTCCTACTGCAGACTGCACAACCTATATCTGTACTCGCATAATGAGCCGGCAGATATAGATCCATGCAATTTGTTATGAGTAATCAGTAGAACAAACAATATAGACACTGATCTGCCAATTCATTATGCAACGGCAGATCAGGGACTATGCTATTTTGCAGTTAGACTATGTTTATAAGCGAGTATATACGGCATGTTACTAACAGAAGAAATCAATCTAATGCATTAGGTCAGTGGGACGCTAGTGAACAACGGATATGATCTCACACTGGAAATTAATGACACGGACGCCGAAACTACTCCCGTCAACTTGACGTTAGGCCCCTTGTCCTACAATTACCGCATCAAACAGATCAAGCTTCACTTCGGGAGCGAGAATTCTATTGGTTCAGAACACACAATACAGGGAAAAGCCTTTCCAGGAGAGGTAAGTGAGATTTTATTTTATGTATTTAACAATGCTACAGTGGCGGATCCATAAATATCTTTTAGAAGGGACATAAACAGTCAGACGAGGGGATGCGGAAAGGAACCCCCAATGGGTGTTCGAGGTTTGAATCATGCATTTTGAGCGTTATTATGGCATAATTTTAACCATGTAACTGTAGAGAAAATTTGCTATAGGAACTGTTTCAGTTGTTTCTCTCTGCCGCGCCTTCTCGCCCTCCTCGGATCCGCCTCTGTTTTATACGATTAACCAATGTCTCTCGACTCGTTGGCTCTAAATGTACACTATCTTGCGCTCCGTCGTTGAATTGTAGTGGTAGTTGTAGTAGTTGCACCACAATCACCAGTATGTATTCTTTCTGTTGTTACTGCTGCTGCTGCTGTTGTTGTTCTTGTTTTAATTCTTGCTCTTCTTGAAAATGACGTGGTGTTGCCGGTGCTGGTGCTGCCACTACAGCCCTATACATTGTAATCATCGTCGTTATTATTGAAACTTTAATTAATTGCTTTCATGAAACGCTCTTTGTATCGAAATATTAATGTAAAATATAGACAAAAATAAATAAGCATTTCTTCATTATATTACCGTGTTTGCTCAGCGTAAGGATGAATAAACGACTTTAATTTATAAAATCCTCTTCTATTTACTTTTAATTGTCTTATCATGGTGCGGTCACTATTCGTCTGAGAAATCATATGACTAAATTAAGACAATCTAAGGGTGATTCATTTGAGTTACAGTAAGCGACAGGCTCCAGATGGCCCAGTAGTTTAAAATGCTTGCCTTTACCTATCACTGACTCTGTCACCTTACTTCTATCCGCGTCGGTTCAAGTCTCGGGCTCGGCCAATGTGTGTATGTGATAGGCTGCGACAGAAAAGGACGACGTTGTTCCGGTTGTGACCTTCCGCCGCCATATTATGTCACGTGAATAAAAATAGTTCCGAATATAGTTCTGACTGGTGGCGAACACATCGGAAGTTTCTTGTTTGACTTGATGGAAAAGGTCGAGGATGTTCCGACTGCATGCACTTTGTATCCTTAGCGTGGAAGAATTTTTTCGATTTTCGATAATATGTCAGAGAAGGTACAAAAAGAAAAAAACAAAAAATCCGCAAGCACACTGGGTGAAAGAATTGTAAAATTTGCTGTTTCAATTCTTTATGTTAAGTTACCCAACAGTACTCCGTGAATCTCAAACTTGAATGAAACAGAAATCTATTTTGTCACCAATATTAGGGGTTTGGTCGAACTTCTCACCCAAGTCCAATAAAATACACATTTCCAGTTAAATGAAGTACACTTTGTACAGAAAAACAGGGAGTTTTAATGAAAACGAACCAAATTGAACCCACACAGAAAGGGTCGTGGGTCCTTCCCCGTGTTCACTTTGGTAGGCTGTGTTTCGAAATGAAAACTCTTATGCTGACGTGTGTGAAAAATCTTCTACAATTCAAAACTAAGGGATTAATACAGAACAATCCAGAGAAGTATAAATATAGGATAGTGCACGAATGCTCATTTCAAACAGAAGTTAGCAAACGATATAAAAACTTTCCATGTTTTGCGAGCTTTGACGAGCAATAGATTGAAATTATTCTACGAGTTTCATAAATTTCATTTAAAATGAGCACAAAGGTAAGGTGTTGTCAATGAAATGAAGAAAACTAATTGCTCGTTTTAACCAAACGGCAAAATATTTCAGTGAAAGCACTTTAAAAAATATGCAGCACTGTGTTGGTCACTATCCCTCTGCATCCCCGAACCATATGACGCTATTTGTTATATTATGAGCTGTTAATATATTTGTTACATATAGAAAATCTTTGACATGGGTATGTTAATATAAATAACACAGCAGTTGTGTCATAATTGCAAAGATTTCACCCTTTGTCGATTATTGGATGTTAGCTTGTAATAATAATTTTCTAGCTACGTCAAAGTGATTAGAGAAGTTATATTCAAAAGATAAAAATATCAATTTGTTTGCAGGAATACTCGTGTAACAATATCAAAATTAACATACTTATTGTGTATGGCTAACACTTTTCAGTACACAAAAATTTTTCATTTTTTCTTGTGGTAAACAAAATAAACCCTTTACAGAATTTTGTGCACAACGTCAGTAAAAATGTTATCCTGGAAATTTATGCTTAAAAAAGAAACTTTGAAACGTTTCGGTAAAGAAAGTCGTATATACTCGCTTATGAGTCGAGTCTAACTGCAATCTGCACAGATCCAGATCTGCCATCGCATAATGCGCCGGCAGATCTGGGTCTATATAATTTGTTAGGAGTAGTCAGTGGAACAAATAACATAGACTCTGATCTGCAATCGCTTTCTACTACAGCAGACCAGGATATTTGTTGTTTGCAGTTTGACTCGACTTATAAGTCGACGTAAGGAGCGCGATGATAGCATTGACGTACACAAACGTCAGATGGGAAACAAGGTACTTATATGATGTCAGTTACTATGGTATATCCGAGACTTTTTTCCAATGATGGACGGAAATGCCCAATAGGTCATGGGACTTTCCCTTTGACGTATCCCTTTGACGTATGTCACGAGTAATTAATTTTGGATTATTATTCGACCAATTTTGAAAACTCGAGTTAGAATGTGATTAATTTAAAATGTTTTCCGGTTTTCTGACATGTGACTTGATTTTACTGTCGCAGATTGTACATTTTATCAGGTCCGTTGGCATTTCGCTGATAAAAAAACTAAATTTTGCTTCACTATAACTATATCAGCATACGTCAACAAATCTCACCGTTCTGTTATCTCTTAAAGGGCCATAAGCAAGCTAACGACTCTATCATTATTATATAATTATTATATAGAAAATATCTGTACAATTACGGCACGAGGGGAAAATACAACTTACAGAACATCCAAAATACTGTCACTTACAAATGTTAACAATAGGTAGAGATGTATAACTTTGTGAGTGAAAATGAGATGTAAAAATGATGTGTAAGAAATCCAGTCATTAACTTTAGTTAGCAATTAAATTCGTTTGATTTAGCCTCATTGGTAAATCTGCAATTCAGTTCACAGAAGCAAGTTATCTCGCACCTCTTGATCGCAAAACAGATGTTCTTCACTAATGTGTTGACACTAAAAGTTTGATTGGTCTTGAAAAATGGTCGCTATTTACACAGCTAGGATCCATTAAAGCTGATAGGTTTTGTGATCTAGTTCCGTATGCATCATGCTTAACGGATGATTTGCCTTTCAGATTCATCTGGTGGCGTACAACTCAGATGTTTATGCTAACATTAGCAGAGCCCAAACTTCTCCCAGAGGAATTGCCATTATAGCAGCATTTTTACAGGTCAGTTAAAACGGTTTTGTATTAATTAAAGTCGAGCGCACTAGTTTCATGACTACACCCAGTTTATTATCATTCCTGTCAAGGAATTAAATGGTACCCGAAAATACAGTGCTATTCACATGTTACAATTCTTGTGCAATCGTGTAATGCTCCGTTGTATTGGACTGTTCCAATTGCAAACACGTCTAATATTTATGACTTTCTTTTGTGCCTTTAAAGCGCCTGCTTCAAAGTTCAAATTTACATCGTGTCATCCAAAGAGTTCTACGTAGCCTTTCTAACATACAAAATAGTACCTTTGCTCGTCAGCAAATAACTTGTTTAACACCCATTTTGTCACTCCTTGAATTTACAAATGAGTGAGTCATTCATCTCAATCTAGAACAATGTGTAGACACAAATGAACTTTATTGAGGTCATCTAAATTCAGAAGTATACGAATAAAATTGATGATCTTCCAGTTAAGTTATAAGAATGAGATATTTTCTGCTTTAGAAAAGCATCTCAATAATGCAGATCTGGGGCAAATACTAGCTGGGCTTTAAATAATTTAGGAAAGATAGAAATCAATTGGGCTGCGTGAGTGCTAAAATCTTAGTAAAGGGAAACATACATTGCAAGCGAAGACATGAATTGAAATATATAAGCTGCGAGAGGACTTCGTTATGGCTATTTCTGAAAGGTAAAACAATTCAATTCTGCTTGTCCAGGGGTTACCTGACTCGCATATTGATTTTTAGAACTTTTACAGCCTCTATTAATGCTACAAGCGATATTACCATATATACCAAAGACACAGCAAGTCTCCTTGACTCGTAGTATCCGCAGACTATAATATTATTGACTCTTGTACAATACCTAAAGACACATTAGCTACCACAGGTCCACATTCATTATTATTGACTCTTGGACAATACCTAATGAAGTTCACATTAGCTACCATAGGGCCATATTCATTATTATTTAACTCCAGTACAATTCCTGCTGGAGACCACATTAGCTACGATAGGCCCATATTTATTAATATTAATCTCTTTAGAATTCGGTCATTCCAAGGGAACGTTTGGTCATTCAAAAAAAAAGGACCGCTCCGGTGGCCTAGTGGTTAGATCGTCCGCCTCGGATGCGGGAGGTCGTGGGTTCGATCCCCGGTCGAGTCATACCAAAGACTTACAAAAATGGTACTAACAGCTGCCTCGCTTGGCGCTCCGCATTAAGAGGTCAGTGTTAGGACTGGTCGGCCTGGTGTCAGGATAATGTGACTGGGTGGGACATCATGCTACGTGTCTGTGGCATGATTCCTCAGTGCTAGACATCACTATAAACTGCCACACTGCAGACATCGTAGCGATATGACTGAAAAATTGTTAAAGCTACGTTAAAAATCATAATCACATCACATCACATCATTCGAAAAACAAAACTACGAGCTGCTGAATTGACTCATTGAGAACTATAACTGGGGAGACCTATAATTTGTGTCAGAATGTTGACGAAACTTGTCGTCTGCTTAATACTATAACTAATTAGTTAGTTTTCTTAACGGCGTATTAAGTCTCAAAAAGTGACAATCATATCAGGTGACAATTTGGTTTAATTCGAAGATGCGAAATTAGAAAACTAAATAGAGTGAGGTGTGTGTGTGTGTGCGTGTGTGTGTGTGTGTGTGTGTGTGTGTGTGTGTGTGTGTGTGTGTGTGTGTGTGTGTGTGTGATTTGAATTTTTGACGTAGCTTTAACAATTTTTCAGGCATATCGCTACGATGTCTGCAGTGTGGCAGTTTATAGTGATGTCTGGCACTGGGGCATCATGCAGCAGACATGTAGCATGATGTCCCGCCCAGTCACATTATCCTGACACCAGGTCGACCAGTCCTAACACTAACCTCTTAAAGCTGAGTGCCATGCGAGGCAGCTGTTAGTACCATTTTTGTAAGTCTTTGGTATTTCATGGCCGGGGATCGAACCCACGACCTCCCGCATCCGAGGCGGACGCTCTAACCACAAGGCCACCGGAGCGGTCGTAGAGTGAGGAATAGGGCATTATAAACAAAATACTCACCAAGTACGTATATATAAATAAACGCTACAAAAAAAGTGAATAACTTTTTTAAAAAAGACCACACGTAACAGGAAAAGCTTTATGCGAAACCTTAACCGTCTGTTTATGAAAATAATGAAACTAATTTAAAAGTGTTACTGGAAGTTACGGAAACTTACAGAAAGAGAATATGATGGTCCATCCTGTAAAATGTCCTCTTGATCCTGATGAATCGATATCGAAACTTTGAAAATGCAGATTACTGAATGATTTATTTTGGTTCGATTTCGTCCACTTATGACTTACAGGCAAATATCTATTCTGAAAAATGGTTAACTCCGCTTAAACTGAATTAAGCTGTGTCCAGCGAAAGTCAGATGGTAGATATAATTTGCATGCAATAGAATAACAAAGCGTCTGATTCAGGCAATATTAGACGTATCATGTTTAACAAAACAAGGCATACACTTTGTAACCAATAACTTTTTCGGACACATTGGTCATTATCTTAAAAATAAAGTAATTAATAGAAAGTAACTACTGTGGTAGCCTCCCCTCCCCCCCCAAAAAAAAGGGGGGGGGGATCAATTCTGTCTAACTATACACCTGTTCAATACTCAACAGTGTTGACCATGTCTTTCAAATGATAGATTTTACAGGTATATCAAATGTTAAAAAATGCCTGTAGTTAAAAATGAGGTGCTTTTAGGACTCGCTGTACTAATGATATAGAAGAATGGGGGCCAGTCTAGAATTGGGTGAAGATAAAATAGAGTCTATATGGGTTTGGCTGCTAGCATTGGTTGATAATGAAAGTAAGATTTTAGTTTTTTAAAAAAAATCTTTTGAGAGCTTGTAACTGTAAAGAAAGAGACACACTGTTTTATTGACGGAAAATCAGTTCTTTTACAGGCTGAGTTTGTAAAACTCATTACAGAAATTAGCACCTGACTCTTTGGTGCGGAACTGAAAGCACGTTTCAAACACGTGTGGTTTTCTTTACACAGAAACTGTAATCAAGGGTATGTCTGTACTGATATATATAGGTCTAATAATGAACATTCAGATATTTAATGTTCTTTAATTTTTAATGTCATAATGGTTTCATAGGTTTGCTATAGGAACTGAATTAGTAACTTGAGTCCGTCAGTTTCAGTTCACCTCTACGAAATCTGTCACACTGCCACACTATTTGCAGTAGAATAGGCAGACACGAAATCTCGTGCATTGTTTATTGTGCTATCTCTGCAGCCTTCAGTAGGGCGTGGCATAGGGGACTGCTACTGAAATTAAAAAGTTAATGGTATTGACGGGAATTAATTGAGATTTATAGATGATTTCATTGCTAATAGGAACCGGGTAGTTATCGTCAGTAATGAACTCTGAAACTTAAAATAACCAACTGCATGCGTGCCCTAGGGAACCGTCCTTGGTCCATTCCTATTCATGTTGATATTAATGTAATAGCTGATAGTACAAACTCAAACGATTATTTACAGATACCTCAGTACAACGTATGCGGTTTATCCATTATAAATCCCAAGCGGTAAATGACAATCTTCAAAAATGTTCCGATCGGGTCAATTTACGGAGTGTATATTTCAATCAATGAAAAACAAGAGCGTGTCTTATTTACTAACCGAGAAACAAAATGCTTACCAGATCTTGAAAAAAAAAGTGTTACATTTCATTCCCATCATGGAGTTACTTTAGGATCAAATGTTTCTTGGTCGAATCGAAATTTCCGATTGGTTAGTTGAATTAGCTTCAGTGTGTATTGGTCACTGTAGAAGTTTGAGTACACTTCATCTAAGTTGATCTTAACAAAAATTTATTTCACTTATATTTGCCCCACTCTAGAATACAGATTAGAAAATTTTTCATCGCGAAGAAATATTATCAATTGTGAACAACTTAAAATATAACCTAAAGTTGCTAATTTCTGGTCTACTCAAAATACGCAAGTAGGCAGAGAGAAGAAATCATGATAATCCTTTGTATTTTCTTGTATAAAATCATAATGACCAGATTGCATAACCGACTTTCTTCCAATATGTGCATAAAATATTGTAACATTCATGTACAGCTTAAGAAACTCGAGTATCGATTTTTAAAATATTCCTTCCTGCCGTCTATAATTTAGGGTTAGGATTGAGTTACCCACACGAAACTGTTTTTCTTTTAGAATCTTTAGATAATATTTAACTGAACGTATTATTTCAGCGAACGATGTTTCAGTTAGCGTGTTGCGATCGGCAAATTTCTTTATTGTTAGCCCGCTTTATTGTTAGCCCGCTTATGACAAAATGTAACCTACTTAGCTATGATTTATTTAGAAGAAACCGTATCTCTTACCCTTCCTACACTTGCGGTTTTTGCTTTTATAGAGAAAGCATAAAATTTGCTTTGTAATGTGGATTGCATAATAACACGAGCAATCAACTTTCAGACACTTTTACCCGTCGATATTAATACTGACTCCATATTCTCTTCTTTGGAAATTACGTAAATACTACAGAACAAAATATATCAATACAAACAGCAGAGACACAAATTTGTGATAAAACAGAGTTCCAAATTTATGATCTCAAAGAGTTGATTATGCACTAACTGAGACGCGAATATATTACTTGCTATTCATTTAATCGTAGTTTAGGAACATGAACAGACCAAACTCTCTCTCTCTCTCTCTCTCTCTCTCTCTCTCTCTCTCTCTCTCTCTCTCTCTCTCACACACACACACACACACACACACACACACACACACACATAAATATGTTAATTAGACAATTAGAACTTATGTACATTCTTTCTCTCACGCTGGGTACCATCGATACACGGTTATAAATTGAATAGAACTGCAAAACAATCTGATCAGGCTGTGCATTATACGACGACAAATCTTGGTCTGCAAGTAGCCCATCCGTCCTGTTTAGTCTGTTCTAGTATATATATATATATATATATATATATATATATATATATATATATATATATATATATATATATATATATATATATATATATACCACATACATTAAAAAATAACATACATTTAAAGTGTTGGTATAAAGCAATTTGATATACCAATACTATTGGTATATCAAATTGTGATCCGCCCATGGCGCAATAATACGCATATATAAACGTTCTCGCGAGCGTCCGCAGTTGATTCTAGATCAATGATCAATTTCCACAAATTAGTCACTAGTGACGTATGAAAAATAATGATGAAAAGTATTAAGAATCCCCGTCTTCTAAATTAATTTAATATGGTACACATTTTCATCACAATCCTTTCTGCTTTCTGTTCTCCCCTCCCTTCTCAAGCATAACGTACAAACTGCGCAGAAATGTGGAATGAGAGAGAAAAGGAATTTGGGCTGGATTAAAACCTTAAAATAGAAATTACACCAAGTAACCTACAAGAATATGGTTCGTCGTAACGATACGTGTGCACTTTCCTTGGGATTTATCGACAGTGTTTATCAATGATACAATGTTGCAAACCAGTAAATTCCTCGGTTACGTGGTACACATACTGTGATATATTTAATGTTATGTTTTTTGGGTTTTGTTTGTTTTTTCTTAAACATACCATAATGTTCTAAACAAATCGATTATTATTATTTAAATATGAAAATCTCTCTCTCTCTCTCTCTCTCTCTCTCTCTCTCTCTCTCTCTCTCTCTCTCTTGACCATCGTAGCAGGATACGGGCTAAAATCTATGAAATGGCAGACGTAGAGGATTTTCCGACAATATCTCTGGACTTATTAATGATGGTAAAAGTTAAGTCAAACCGACCAAAGCATGAGAGAGAGAGAGACAGAGACAGAGACAGAGACAGAGACAGAGTTTTAAAGTCAAACCGACGAGAGAGAGAGAGAGAGAGAGAGAGAGAGAGAGAGAGAGAGAGAGAGTTTGTGGGTCGGTTGTACTGTTCCTAAAGCAGAATAATGACTTAGATCAACTGTAAATATATTAAAATATTTTAATTACCTCTTGTTGGTTCGTCAGTTGGCTTTGTTTCTATTCCACATTAATTTCCATGCGCCGTAATCTGAATGGTGTAGCTATCCAAGTGTTGCTACTGCTCTACTTTTATCATTAAAACCATCTTTCATGTTTAAATCGTAAGTGTGTATTATATTGAGTTAATCAATGTGGAGAAAAATAGAAACCAAGAAAAGAAAACAATAAACTTATCAATATGCAGAGGTGATTGTAAATAGCCACTACGGCAGAGAACTACATTTTGTAGCGGACACACTCGGGGATGTGAGGAGTTCATTCACTAGGTCAATACACGGCTGCCTGTAGTAAATCTGAACTCCGTTCAAAGGGCAAATAGATGTATTTGTATGTGGTATAAATAGAATCTTTGTACAGTATGTACACTGTATCAATGATATACCATTCGTTGTATAAATTTTTCATTATAAGGAAACTCA
>JAECUM010071650.1:0-16907 GCA_016617855.1 Megalonaias nervosa | reverse complement strand
AGCATTACATTTTCTGATTTTGAAAACACGAAATTTTGCATTACATTTTCTGATTCTGAAAACGTTATTATAAATAAATCGAGAAATACATGATTTTTGATTCTATATAAATATGTTTGTACAGAAAAACGAAATCCTAATGTTGGCTGAATACAGAGGCTGTATAAGATCAACCGTTGCCAAGGATACTAATCAGTAATGTCAATGAGTTGGTTGAATGACTACACAGACGCTGTATATATATATACATTACAAACAGACTCTGCGAGAAATAATCAATATTTTGTAAATGGGTTTTTACGTAAATGACAATAGCATATATACTCGCTTACAAGTCGAGGCTAACTGCAGACAAAAAGATAAAGATCTGCCATAGCATTATGCGCCTGCAGATCAGAGTTCATATTATTTGTTTTACTGATTACTTCTAGCAAAACTATGCAGACTAAGATCTGCTGGTGCATTATACGACAGCATATTTGGGTCTGTGCAGTTTGCAGTTGGACTCAACTTATAAGAGAGAATCTACAGTAACTATGTTTATATAAGCTATCTACTAACATTTATGCAAGAGGAATTGCTAGTCATTTCGGTAAATACAGAACTGCCACCAAGGATTTAGGTCTTAAAGTTACTATCAGATTTTAGATACAACTCTATACATTTCATTAGCCAAAAAAAAAAAAATAAAAATAAAAAAAAATACGAAACAGTATATGCTATGTTCGATACCTACAAAAGATTTTGAACTTAGCTGGAACAGTATTATCTCCCTTTTAAAAACAGATATGGTATACAGAGTTATACTTCTTGACCAATGAACAATATTTCAACATTCGCTATTAAGTATGATTTATTGTCATAATAATACAAATAAAATTTAATTCTACCGGTTACTTTTCGACGACATTCAAATTGTTCTTTCATTGCTATCTTACTGAGAAGATACTTACTACCTTTTACAAAAACCTTCGACCTGTCTAAGTCTATATTAATTTTTGTATACTGTTGTTGGCTGATCGGATCATGAAAATTGTCATATTTTAGTGCAAGCTCATCTCGCAAACTTTCGAGATAATTAAAATATTTGCTATCGTCTGATCTGATAAGGGAGAGTTTGATTCTGTCAAATTTACTAAAACAAATGCCTGAAATTTCATCGTTAAATTCAAATGATAATTGCTGGTTATTAACCATTATATTTTTGATTTTTCTATTAACTCCATCGACTAATGTTAAATTTTCGAACATTATTTCTGATGTTTAGACAAAATTACTTGCATAATGTCCAAGTGCTAGTGTATTAATTCCGTCCCTGCAATATCTTTTATCATCAAAATTACTTAATCCACGTTTTATAATTGTATCCGTTTCAAGTTTATGATGATTTGCTCTGATAACATTTGTTTTGATAAAACTGACATTATTGTTTAGCGCTGCTTTAAAATCGTCAAAATTCATCATCTTTTTCACATATCCTCGAGGAATATCTTTTGCTTTTTTTTGCAAGTTTATTGTCATCTAATATGATAGCATACATTTTACTTTTTAGTCCGACAAATTCCCTAACTGGCATAAACATAAATTCATCTTTCATTTTTCCAATAACTTTCTTATTCGAATTATCTTGAAATCCACTACATGCTGGATAATCGGATAAATCAAATAGATTTTTATTATTGTAAATATCCTGATAGACATCTTCACATTTTATATTATAAACTAGCGAATCTGTATCAGTAAATAGCAACTCTGAATCTGGCCACTGCTTTTTTTTTTTTTTATAGTGAAAATCGTACATCAGCCACTTTGATATATCAAGTACAGCTGCACCAACATAAATCGGTTTATTTAACTTTAAATTTGTCTTTCGTCGTTGTATTGCAACAAGATTTTCATTAAATATTTTCATACTAACAAAACCGTCATCGTTAACTAATTTATTTCTGCGATTATGTCATTAACAATTTCTATCGATACTCTTTTTCGAATATTTTCCATTGTCTTACCGAACACCGAGTTGTTCATTAACTTGAAAAAGTTTTTCTCAAATTCGGTTTTAGCCACAGCACGACGTTTTGTTTAAATCAATATAATTTGCCATCCACCTCGACTGATTAAACTTTAGCACGCGATGGACTTTTCTAAGAATTAGTCCAGCATCTACTGCTTGTTTTAAATTTTTTTAATGCATAACGTAATTTTTTTTATTTAACAAATTTGGAACGAACTTATTAACAATCGAGTTTTTTGATGTTGTCATTGCTCGTTGTTCAGGAGATAATAAACTATAATCAATCATCATAAACTCTACACAAAACGGATAATCGTTATGTAGATCATGTAACGAACTAGGATAATCTAGATCAACTTCAACAAAGTATGAAATATCGGAAAAATCATTATCATTTTTTCTAGGTAAATCTTTTTCAGTTTCTTTAAGAAATTGATCTAGAGTTATCCAATGAAATTCACCACAAGGCATTGGCTCTAACATCGCATATCCATACAAATTCACACAATCTAGATAAATAATATGATTAGATGAGAGATTTTTATCATAATTTTTCAGATATTTGTTATTAGCTACTGCATATTTTTTTGTTATAACGCTAATTCCGCCTCTGATAACTTTTTCAATAAAGTTAAACATATCGACATCTGTTAAGAGATCCAGTTCTATCTTATTTGTTTTTAGGAGAGCGTCCCAAGACAATCCTGGAGCAGAATAATACCAACAAGGATCTAGTCCATAATTGCTGTAGCTTACTAGACGAAAACTCTCAAAAGCATCTGCTAGTAATAATACATCTGTTTTCAAATATAAATCATGATAATCACCAAATGTTTTATAACTAAATTTATTCCAAATATCTTGTGCATATTTGTATTCGTTATCTTTGATATTTTCATTTTTGAGTTGCGAGTAAAATTGATCTTTATCAGGAAGAGAAGTTTCATCAAATCTGCTCCAGTCGTCGAGATACTCGTAAGGAAAGATACCTTTTTTTTTAGTCAAATTGATATAGTTTTCACCAAAGCAACATTTTAGGTTATCGAAATTGCTACCGGCGCTTGTAGCGCTGTTTACAAGCTCATCTAATGATGCTGCCATAAATTGCAGTCTATCAATAAAACGTAATTTACCGAGCGTCACCGACATATACTTTTCAAAATAATTTGGAATACATTTTATTACGTTATTTAATTTTAGTTTAGCTTTAATATTTTCATCACCAAATGCTTCTACAATGATATGACTGTCATAGACAAGAAAGTTATGTAAAACTACAGGAATAAAATCTGGAGCATGAAATTTTAAATTACAACTGTTATGAGCTGCTCCACGATATTGGCCGGTCAAATGACAATGATCTCGCACGTTATCACAGACTCCGTTGGAGTCTACCAGCAACTTTTCACAAATATGACAATGAACTGCCTCATCGAAATCGAGTTGTTGTTTAGACGTTATTTTCATTGGAGCTATTTTAAATAATCTGTTAGAAATTTTATTAACTTCGTCTATTAAATTTTTTAATAGCCATACGGCAGGATTTTCACCTCTATATAACTTTATCGGAGTTGAAAATTTATCGTTAGCGCAACAAACTACTTGATAAGCTACTCCGCAAGGAATTTGTTGTTGTATTTTTCTAGTACTTGATTTATTCGGATTATTTTCTGCTCCAACAACAGGAACGAGTAGACACTCGAAATCAGCGTAAATAACAAAAGGAATATTTAGTTTATGATCATAATTTTTAAATTTTAATATTTTTTCTTTTTCGCTAGGCATAGTTATTCTTTGAACGTTGACACAGTATTTGAGATGCTCCTGCAGTATTCCATCGCCAGAAAAACCCTGCAGACATCTATAACAGAAATATTTTTTATATTTATTTTTACTATACTGTCTGCCAACTAGGCCGTTAAAGTTTTTATCCAACAATAATGTCCCTGATAAAATAATAAATTTATTGTATTTTGTGTAGCATTTTCTGAGATATATCTCGGGTAAACGTTTTCTCGCTTATCTAGTCCGAAAACATTTACTGAGATACTGTTTTGTTTTTCAAACTTTGGTATATGATTTTCTGCTACTGGAAAAGTTATTCCTAAAAAATTTAGTTCGTCTTTGTATGGCAAATATTTTTCTGTTCTGCCGGGGTGATCACACTGAGAATGTTTTGCAGATAAAATTGACCATTGAAAACATCTGTTATCATTGTTTCTGACATTTATACAGCATTTTTTGTTTTTAATTTTTTGAGGGAGATCGACGTACAAACTACCGCGAAGCACATTATATTTTGCTGTGTGAAATAAAACTTCTTTTATCATTTCAAATTTCCAACCCGACCCTGATGAAGGAAATTCTTCTAATTTTTTGTTTATTTCTTGATGTATTTCATTGGCGAACATGGCAATGTTTGTTCCAGTTAATATTTTTCTTGATTTAGCTGTTAGATATGGTTCCAAAATTTCGCTGTCAAAACGTTTTGTTTAAAAAATTACATCAAGTGCATCCTCAACTGCATGTAATTTTGATAAAATCGTATGATATTGGACTATAAGTTTGATACTTTTATGAGCCGCAAGTTCTTGGGTTATAACTGGTTGCAAAAGATGAAATAAACTTGTGGAATTAAAATTTGCTAAAATATTTTGATCATCAAGTTTGTAACTATTATCATAACCTGAAAATGCAGTAGCAATTTTTTCAGATTTGATAATGTTCTTTTTAGCAATATCTCGCAATTTTAACATTACATATTTAGTAATATTTATATTTAATTAAATTTTTTAAAATTAGAGATATGAAATCCTTATAGTATAATGACAGAAATTTTGAGATATCTGAGATTGACGGCAGAAGAGCAAGAATTTTATCATGTACACCCAAAGTACAACTTATATGCAGCAAATGCATTGGGTTCTGTTATTAACGTAAAATCTAAAAAATCTGTTGGCACACCAACGCCAGCTGGTATGTTAATTTCAGTAAAAGGCGATGATACAGAAAGAATTGAAATGTTTAGAAAAGATTTTATTTATACCTTGTTGTGCGACGATATTCCAGAAGGATAGCGAGTTTATCGAGTAAATAGCGCAGTTGCTGATGATAATATTGAAAATTTAGCATGACAAAATGAATTTCAACTTCATTCAGCATTGATCTATATGAGACAAATGATAAGGGAATTATTCGACATAAAAAAAAACAAAAACAGTTGTTGGAAATTTGGATAGAGATGGATATTTGCTTATAAACGTTAGATGAATCAAAACAGATTTTATTAATTATAAGTCACATAGGTTTGTGTTTGAAACTTTTAATGATGTTATTCCAGTTGGTCTAGTTATTGATCATAAAAATGGTATTAAAACAGATAATCGTTTGCAAAATTTAGATTTGATTACGCCAAAAGAAAATACTAGAAGAGGAATTGGTGGTGGTAATAATTTTAAAAATCCAACTAGACAAATAATTTCAATAAATCTTGAAACTTGTGAAGAAATAAAATTTAAATCAATGACAGCTGCTGCAAAACACCTTAAAATTAATACAGCTAGAATAAAAGAAGTAGCTGATGGTAAAAGAAAATCAGCAACGTCAATGTTGACATTTGATAGATTTAATTTTAAATACGATAACTAATGATATTTTCTAGATCATTTCGAGTAAGACAATTATGATTAAATTCCATAATATCATCTCGATTAAATCGTAATGTCATCATTTTATTTGTATCAAGTTTTATTTTTTCTGCTACTGTTAATAAAAATCTGTCAGATTCACCTAATGTTATCATGACATCAACAAAATAAAATCTATGTCCCAACAAACAATTTCGAATTGCTTCAGCTAATTCTTTGTGATTTAATATATTAACTCTTTGATGATATTTTATTTCTCCGAACATTTTATTATTTATTAATTAGACAAAAGATATATTATAATAATGAACTTAATTGAGAGACTGGCTGAACTATATTCGGGAGATTTTGTTTCAGTTTCAAATTTTACATTAGAAAATATTACTAATGGTAGATTTGCTGGTTATACTGAAAAAGATATTTTGCATAACTATGATGAAGAAGAAGATGATGTTGTTGTTAGTAAAAAAATTTAAGCAGACCAACAACTGGACGATATAATGTTAAGTACCATATTGCTAAAAAAAAATAATAAAATTTAATTTTACTATCACAGAGCATCAAATATTTTGGCAACTTATAAAACCCTTTTTAAACGTAAAAATAACTGGACAACAAAGAAATATAAAATACGATATTAATTTTGTTAAAATATTTAATTTAATGCCAGTTGATGATGCAAGAAAATTACATTTAATTTCTTTATGTAAACCAGTAAAATGTAAATCAGTATTAATAAAATACGAAGAAATTTATAATAATATTTTTCGATCGACTTAGTTGGTGCCCATCTATTAAATTTATCGCTATACCCTCGCCATTTGACTAAACTTTTGTTGCCGCGCTTTTTAATAACTTTTTCAATAACAAATATATCTTGTTCTGTTTTCTGAAGTTCTTGCTCGTAAAAACTGCCAGTTATAGGTTCACCTAATAAATCTTTTAACGAATATGTAACTGGTATTGTTAAAAGTACTTTATCAACAACAAATACTTCTTCGCTCCAGTTATGAGTATATCCTTTTTCAAATGGTTTTTTTTTTTTTGTCAGAGAAATTTAACTTTATCACCAACTTTAAATTTATGTCTGCGGTACATATTTTCGTTTGCTAATATTGGATTTGCAATCGCGTTGTTTGGCGACATTTTCCTTTTGCCTAGCGAAAGGGATCTGTGTTTCGTGTTATTATACTCGTCAACAACTTTTTGTAAGTTGTCAATATATTTACTCGTATTTTTAGCTGTCAAATACTTGTCGATTTTTTCGTTGAGCGTGCGATTAAATCTTTCAACGATGACGCTTTTTCCCTCATTTCCTGTGACATATTTTTTAATGTTATTTTGCTCTAAAAACTGTTCAAATTTTTTATTAAAAAATTCTGCTCCATGATCAGTCCAGATTCTATTTGGTTTTCTTTCTGTACTTGTTATTATTTGTTTAATGCATCGGTCATCGATGTCCCTGTTTTATCCGAAACGAGTATACTAAACGCGTATTTGCTAAAAACATCTACAACATTAAAAAGATATCTCTTGTTATCATTAAACTGAGCAAGATTTGAGACATCAACTAAATCTATCGCCCAGATATCATCAACGGCATTTGCGACAACTTTATGTCGCGCAAACTTTTTTTTTTTAGGTTTGTGTAGCTCAGACGCTAGCGTCTTCGAGGCAAGATCATCATATAATTCTTTTTTACCGAGACCTAATTTATATTTTGCTCCAATAAAACCCTGAACCAGCCTTCGGTCAACACGTTCTCGCATATTTACAGGTTTCATATCACGAAGTTCGTCTAACATTACTCTATCGCAGCTGTGTTTATTTTGTTTGTTGTCTGGACGTTCAATATCCCTGTAAGAGATATCATGGCGCATCGCTATTGCATCAACTTGATTGTAAGGCTCTTGTCCTGGCAGAGGATTATCGTTTTCGTCAAGTTGTTTATCAAGAGGATTATAAGGTCCAGTATATTTATGGCCTGGCAATGTCCAACCGTCTTTTGGTTTCGGCAATTTGCCAATTAATTTATGTATATCTATACCTGTTCCAATTATTTCTCTGTTGTTGCATTTCTGACAATATGTAACAATTTTATTTTGCTCAAGACATAAATCTCTATCACAATCGCACTCGCATGTCATTATTTATTAATCATCTACTAAAATAATCTCCCTGTCAGGGCAACCCGCTCCGGACAACTTTGTTGTTGGCAAAAACATACCTTTTTCTTTTTCCACAGATTGCACAAATACTTTTCAGCATTATTCTATTATTTTTTTGTTTTTTTCTGTTTTTTCATCTTTATTTTCTGTTTTAGTTTTACACTTAAGACAATATGTTGACATTATATATCAGTGAGTTTAGATAAAATTTAAACTTTGTAAAAGTTCAATGCAATCTCATCATTAGCGTGAGAAGGTTGTTTGTCAAATTGCAAAATAAACTTTAAAAAATCTGGATTTTTGGTCATCTGTTTAATGAACATTACGCAATAGTATCCACAAGCGGAAGTTCCAACTGGTTGAATTTGATTAGACGAATAATTTATTATTTTGTTTTTACTCATATATTTTTTTACTGCGTCACTTGGTGGAATTCCGAACGAGTCAAAATAATTGTTATCAAAAACAGCTACCCAATGTGTGCCAGATCCGTCATTGAAATCTTGTATATTTATAACGCACGAACCTAGCGTCTCTGGAATCGCTATAAGTTCATCTTTAGAATAAACTCCACTAAATTTTTTTACTTTTTTTAGTTTATCAAGTATATCAAAATTTCTTAACGCTGTCGACTTCATCTCTTTGTTCCTGGCAACATTAGTCCTCGTCCTACTCCTAACAGATTTGGCAATAGACTTCCCGCCAATCCTGCTAGTAATGGAGCTATTGGAATAAATCCACCTTTTCTTCTCGGTCGTGTCTTTTTTTCATCGTTGTCTTTCTTTTTGCTGCTTCTCGTTTAGGCATTATATTTATCTTTAGACAAAAATTTTCTTTATTCCATGACTCTCAACTGCCTTTTTCGTTGCGCCAGATACTGCTCCAGACGCTGCTGCTAATCCTAATGCACCTAACACTGGCAAAATTTTAGGTATTAATGTTCTGGCCATTACAGATAGTGCCGGACCGAAGAAACCACCTTGTTTTACCATCGCAGTTATTTGTGCAGCACTTAAATTTAAAACAAAAATTTTTTTTGCGATCGTATTTATTTGTTTGTTTTTTGATTAACATTAATTTTGTTAAAGTATCCAAAACACCTGCGTTAGGGTTGACCTTTAATGATACTTGCCTTTTCTTTGCAACAGCAGCTACTAATTTTTTAACTTGACCATCAGTCAAATATATTTCTTTTACAATATATTTTGTCATCTTATTATTAAAGTTACATATTAAACTTAAAGTAAAGTGCAATGTACTTTAAACTTGTACTGACATTTTACCTTCAATAAAGTCAATCGTAATAGTTCTGTCGCTGATCACTAACGCATATACGTATAACTGCGCCACTAGAACTGCTCCTAATGTCCAAGTAATTTCAATATCAGCAGTTGAAAATACATCTCTTTCATTTTGTTTACTAACTTCAAAATAAAATATCAGATAAAGTGTACGAAATTCCTCTACTGATATCTGAGATCCGTCTCCAACATCTTGATATTTCTGCAATGCGTCCAGCAGGTACATGTAAGGTCGAGTAATATTTGTATTAGCGTCATCTGCAAAATTACATTCTATCGCTCCCTCTGGATATTGCTTTGAATTTATTCTAGCATATAGTCGTCTAACATCAGCATTATCAAATATCGCATTATTTTGTTGTTGGTTACCACGTTGCGCTTGTTGCTGAAATACAACAAATAATTGCCGTGGGTTTTGTTCATTCGACGTCGTTGTGACTCGCCATGTGTAGTCTGTGGTATTTGGAACTGCTGTTTGATATATTTTATGTTGCTGAAAATGAATCTTCTTTGTGCGGTTTTTAAGAATATCATCTAATTCGAGCGATTTTGAAACTGTCGGTGTTATTCGTGGCATCCACAGCGCAAGTTTGTTTATGACCAATTGTAAATCATTTCCGCCATGTCGAAATAAACAATCATTTTGTTCTGATCGATCTAAAATAAGCGTACGTTTAAATCCACGAAATACTTTATTATTATCGCGGCAAAATCCAAATACTGTGCTTAACGGCAGCATCATTGTAATTTGACGTGATCCTTCCGCAAGTGCCTTTCTCTTAGCAAAACCTTCATTGTAACGTGCATTTCTTACGCTAATTGTGTTATTGATTAAATCGAACATTACAACAGCATTTACAGCCGCAGCTGGTGGTAATATACCAAGATTATTACAAGCTGCAGTAAGAGAAACTCTTGTAGCATCTGCATTAGCATCTGCAGCTGGTGCGGCTATACCTAGTGCGGCTGCATTAACAATAAGTAAAGTTCTTTCAATTGGAAGATCTGCAGCGGCATCAGCTCCGTGTAATAAAACACCTTTCGAGAAAAGTTCGGTCGATTCAGCTGCACCAAGTCCAGTATCTTTAAACCACGTCATATTAGTTGCAGTTGATTTGGAGTAATCATTGGAAAACGAAATAGTATTTAAGATTGTACTTGCAACTTGTAAGTGACTTGAAATATCTTCGACAGTTTGATTGGCCAGCTGATATCTGGGACTTTTAAATAAACACCAACCATCATTTATAACAGCTACTTCTACGTTAGCTGCAATTGCGGCAGGTTGAACAGCTACTGTCGTAATCTGGCCACGAACTTCCAACATTACTTTGTAAGGCAGTAGAAATACGTCATCGTCTCTAGTATTAAATGTTCTAACGCCAGCCTTATTAGGTTCATTAAAATTTTCATCGAGATATTCAATATATTCAAATTCTGTGACCGTGTCGTCTTCGTCATAAATTTCTGCTAAATCGAGATAATTCTTAACAGACATTTTTCTTATTTATTAGGTTATACAAAATTATTGCCAATCATGTAGTGATTGGCTTTGTTGCTTTAGATATTAATTTTTGTATAATTTGTTCTCCTTGCGGTGATAAAAGTTTTTTTGTTGTTGTTATCATTGCGCGTTGAGTTTCTTTTGTTGGTGCGATTTCTGAAACAGCTTGTTTTATTGTCGGTACACCGCTTTTTATTTTATCAGCTATTTTTTGTCCAACAGCAGTTCCAGCAGCAAATACAGCTCCAGTTGCAAAAGCTTTTGATGCGTCAGGTGCAATTGGTGCAACTTTATGAGCTATTCCTGGAGCATTTTCTATAATTTTAGCAAATATATTTCCTAAAAATCCTCCGACTATTTTTCTTCTATAAACTTTTTTTCTCTGTTTCATTATGCCTGAGGTTGCATAATTTTATTGTCAAATCTTTTAGAAAATATGTTTACTTTGTTCGCGTAAGTGTAAATAATAAGTAACAATTTCATTGTTAAAATACAGTTGTCGTCCAGACTGATCTGTCAATTGCATATTTACTTCTGTTATTTGATTTTCAGCGTTTAACGGATAATAAATAACTTGATGTGGATCAATTTGCATAAGAGAACCTGGTGGAACATCTGGTGAAAAACTGTATATCGTTTGTTCTTTACTATCTTTAGCTGAATAAGAACCAGATGCAATAGAGCAATTTACCAATATTGTGTTTACGTCAGTTATATTTACTGGATTTACACCGTCATACGTTCTGGTTTCATCATGAGGAGCACCTAATCTTGTATCAATAAATCCTATCAGTGGTGCGATACTTTTTATTGTTGAAAACTCGATTAACATACCATTTTTTAATGTTATTCTGGCTCTTAACGTATTATAATTTGGTGTTAGCTCAAAATCGTCTGCAACTCCTTTATTTTTTGTTATAAGTTCTTTTATTGTTTTATTTAAATCAGTTATGTTATAGGCTCCTTGTGGAATTTTAAATTTTTCCCAGCCATCTCTAGGAGTACCTATATTTACAAATCCAAATTCATCGTTAATTCCAGTTTTTACATTAGCCATAGCATGCCAACAAGTGCATGAAATTAGTCCAATTTCATACTGTTTCTAACGATCTAGTTCTATTGGCGGAATATACTTTACATAAAAATTTGAGCTATCTTTATCAGATTGGCTAGAGACTAGTAATAATGTTGCTGACATTTATTATTATATTTTTATAAAATTAAGTCGCCGCGATTAAATCGCGATGTAAAGTTTCGAATTCGTCAGATGTTAATAAATTTTCCGATCTCAAATTATCAATTATGTCAATAATTTCATTGTCAAATTCAGCACCAACATTTCCAGCTTCTTTTGATGATATCAATAGCATTATCTGCCAATCATTTCAGTAACTGATGAAAATATTACTCCTTTTCCTGTTTTCTTTCTTTCTTCTTCTAAAAGTTTTTTTTTAAGCGATCATCATCATAATATTTAAATAATGTTTTAAAATTATATCCCTCTTTAGCATATTTTTCATTTCTAAATTTTTTTGCAGTAGTTTTAAAAACAGTAGCAATAGTATCATTTCTAGCTTTTTCAAAAAGTTCTTCAACATCTTCCATTGCAACTGTACTAATTTCTCTGTAAGTTCCTTTACCTTCTGCTATGATATCATCTAATTTTTTAATGAGATCTTCGTATTCATCTTCTTTCCAATTATACATATTATCAACGTCAGAAATGTTATTATCTTTCATAAAATTAAAATATTCTTTTGATGTTATTTCTTCTTTTGCCTTGTCTTTATATTCATCACGATATCTTTCATATTCATATTCTGATATTTGTAAATCTTCTTCAGTCATTATAAGAGCTTGTAGTGTATATGCTGATTCTTCTGGTCTTTCATCCAATAATTTTCCTTCAGTAATTAAGCTACTAAGGTGACTATCACTATGGTATTGTTTATTTCTTATATTATTAATAGCCTTAATATAAAGATCAGCAATAATTCCATGTCGATATAATTTAATGCTCCTATAGTAATTTCTATTTTCTAAAACTACTTTGCTGAAATGCTCATCACCCTCTTTTTTATTTCTTTTTATTTTGCAATTTTTTCGTCGGCTTCAAATTTATCTTTTTCAACATTATGTATTCTCACATTTTTAAAATCTTTATATTTTTCATTAAAATCTTTATATTCATCATCTCTTATTTCGCTATTTATATTTTCTAAATCATATTGAAATCTTCTTTTTTCTTCTATATTTTCTCTCTCTCTCTTCTAAGTTCTTCTTCTTCTAACTTTCTTTCAATTGGTCTAACTACTGCTGCTTCTGCTAATCTTTGTTGAAGTTCCAGTGGATTATTTATCAGCCGATCTATTTCAGCTTGTCTTGCAACAGGATTTTCTATATTTGCTGCAAGTTCCTCGGCTAATCTTCTTTTTTCTTCTTCAGATCTTTCAATAATTCTTCCAGCAGCCGCTTCTTGTTGTTCTTTGATTAATCCTAGCAAACCTTCTTCTTGTATTTTTTAAACTTCTTCTTCTGATAATGGTTTAGTTTCAGGTTGTTTTCCAAGTAAAGCTTCAGTAACTGGTTTGAGAGCGGCGGCTGTTGTTTCTGCTGCAGCCACTTGGCCACGTCGTGCTTGTTGGATCATCTGCCTAAGTTCAGCTTTAGATTTAACAAGTGTTTTAGATTTTCTATATGTTTTCTGTACTTTGCTTGTCTTTCCATTTTATTATATATTAAATTTTATAAAACTAACAAAAACTTACTGTATATATATTTCAATACAACAGCGAAACATTTTACTCGTATCATTTGTTAATTTATCAAATAAAAAAAAGGTCATATTTATTTGCCGTCGCTTTATGATATAATTCAATAAATTTATCTTTTGTTACATCACCACATTGTTCGTTCGCGATATTTCTAACGTCAACACTGTCAAGTCCTGGAAATAATATAAAACAACCAATATTTCGCCTATAAAATCTGTCAACATTATAAAAACCCTGAGCAAGATAAATAGAATTACATTTTTATTACGTAATAATGAAAAATATGATCTTATTTTATTCATTTCCTTGTTGTTTAGCGGAATATTATCAAAAACAACTATCTTGTGTTCGGACGAATCAAGTTATTAACTGGGACAAGTTCTTCTGGTTGTTTGATAATAAAAAAATCTTCACCAGCCTCAAGATCATCACGAAGTTTGTCATTATAATTGTTAAGTAGCTCGTACTTATCCTGTTGTGGATTAATTGTGTAAATATAAACGCGATCGTAGTTAAAATTATCTCCGAGAAGTAAATTCATAAGCAAGTTTGTTTTTCCCGATCCAGTTCTTCCAACAATAAGATAATAACAATCTGGAAGTTCATTTTCATGTTTATGTTTCACCAACCGCTCTGTATCAAAGTTTAATATCGACGATTTTGCCATTATTGTTATACAATTTTATGTTATATAAAAAAAATTGTCAGACGATAAATAAATAATGAGCTATTATACAAAATTTGGAACATTAATAGGAGATTCATCAGCTGTAAGTACAACAATAACAGACGGTAAGGTTGATTGATCAGGTTACCTGAAACAATCCGGCGACACAATGACAGGAAAACCTGTCTATGTCAAATCAACGAGTACTAGGTTTAGAAACAGATTATCCGCCAATAAATGTCGTTAATACACAAGCTGTTAGTTATGCACAACTTAAATTAGTCGACGACAACAAGTTAGACAAGGCCGTAGGAATTTTAAGCGGCAACTTAGATATGTCAGAAAAAATAAATAAATTTGGAGACCAGGTATTCACCAGTAAACTTAAATTATACACAAGCGGTAAGTTATTCACAGTTGAGGTATGTGGATGATATCAAACTTGATAAAATCGGTGGAACGGTTATAGGTAATATCAACATGTCAGGAAAAAAATTATAAATTTAGAGACTGCATATCCGCCAGAAAACTTAAATCAAAAACAAGCTGTAAGTTGTGCACAACTAAAATCTGTTGACGATAATAAACTTAACAAAGCCGGTGACACAGTGGGAGGTAACCTGATAATGAGTAATAACTCAAAAATAACTGGATTACCAATAACCTCACCACCAGCTAATGAAACCGATGATATTAGTTATGCTCAGTTAAAAGATGAACTTATCCAATATTTTAAGAAATCAGGTGGACCGATGTCAGGTAACATAAATATGAAAACGAACAAGATAATGACGACTTACGTTCCAGTTAACCCTAACGATCTGACAAATAAAGCGTATGTTGACAGTCTGTCTAGTAGTGTAAAACGAACCAAAATTAATGTTGGGTATATTCCAATATTGTTTAAGGAAACTGACAATCGAGTTGGGTTTGACGTAAGCGCATCAGCATATTATCCTGAAAATTATCCTCATTACGCTTTCTCTGATAGACACGAGTGAACGACTAATGGAGAAGTTGAAAATTTTTGGATCAAAATCAAATGTCCTACTGCAGTTGCTATTTGGCAATTTCATTTGCGAGGCCGATTAAACTCTAATGTTGGTCGAATTTATGATTGGAAATTGGAAGGATCAAATGATGATATCGACTGGACAACATTGTATAGCACAACAGACACTTACATTTCAACAACACAATATTTTACAATCCCGACAGAAAACACTGTTAACAAGTATTTATATTTCCGTTTTAATGTTTTTACTGCTGAACGTCCATTTCCAGGACTGACAGCATTTCAAACATATACACTCGATGATCAAATTTAATCTAGTGTTATAAAATAATGTCAGAACCACCAATTATAACCATTGCGAAAGAATTTTATGATAATATTCTTAACCCCAACAAAGATGTTGAAACCGTTAATGACATAGCAAAAATGTTACATAGTTTGGAAAAACTTGGCATCGAATCATTAGACAATCCAACATTGCCAGAAAATTCTGCTAATTTTATTCGCGTTATGCATATGCGAGGACCACAACTGAAAAAAGCAATAGAAAACTTTGACATTATAAGCAGATACTGTCATCCTGATGATTGTCTAGAAGAACAAAAACAAGTTGAAATTATACTTAAAAAAATATTACTCGAGCTTGATTGGTATAACATAGATTTGATAATAAAATCAGACTTAATAAAAGCACGAGTCTATAGTGGAAGAACATTGGAAGAAAGACAAATAAGCGAAAATCATACTCGTCTTGACAAAGTAGCGGAAACTAAGAAAATAAAAATAAAAAGAAACAAAAATATATATGATAGTTTTTCAAAACGACATATTTTTAAACATCTCGGTATGTACTACAATGACAAAGAAACCTTGGTTAAAATTGTTACTATGACGTCAGACGCAGAGTTAATTATTAAAGTGTACGCAAACGCAATTTTGCAACGATACGTAAAAAAGACCCAGAATTTGATCCGATTATTGTTAACAAGTCTCTAAAGATAATCAAAACTTTAGACGATGAAATTAGTAATTTTAGTGATGATGAGTGAGAAAAGTTTTTTGAATTAGTCGATCAAACAAAGTTGGAAGTAAAGTCTGATTCTTATTATGATATAAGTGAAGAAGACGATATTCCACTCCCATCATTACAGTACTCTAGACAATTGCCACTACGAAATTATTACAACGAAATTAAAACAATACTCACAAAACCATATGAAAAATTAATGTTAAAAGTAGCCTCTGCTGTTGGTCTTCTTACAATTGAACTAGATAAGCTTGAAAAATTAATGTTAGCAAATTTCGTAGTGCCGTTTTTGTTAATAATATCTGGTGTCGGTGTCTCTCTTTCAACACTTGTAAAAAAAATTGAACCTAAGCTTGAAACAAAAACAAAATTCTTGTAAAACAGCAAGTATAACTTACAAAAAATTACTTGATCAAATACGATCTTATTTGCGTGGTGTAAAATATGATATGGACGATTTAATACGTGAGTTTCGTATTATTGGCAGTATGTTAACAGATATTCTGCCAATGAGAGTCAGCAGATATGAAAAAGATTATCATAAAATATGGGTTACAACAGTAGTAGATGTTTTATTTTGTATAGGTTTAGAAATATCATTCATCAACCATGTTGTCAATAAATGTCATTGAATCATCTGACCAACCTCATCTCTCCAAAATTTAGGGGGTGAGGGTTCTGGTCTAGAATCCCCTTTGGGTTTGAAAATTTCATCATTTCTGAGATAAAAATTTGGAGGAGGGTGGTTTTTTGAGGGAGAGGGGGTCTCTGAGGTGGTGAAAAAATGTTG
>JAECUM010071646.1:0-11832 GCA_016617855.1 Megalonaias nervosa | reverse complement strand
ATCCCTCCGTGTTCCATGAACGGTTCTCGAAATTTTCCACAGCAGCGACGTAAAATGTCTACGTCGGAACGACAATATTTTAACATTTCTTCTTGAAAGTCAAAAGGGTCCGAAGCGTGAGTGTGGTACCATGCGTAGAAAGCTTCTCGTTGTTCGGTACGCATGTTGTCGGGGTCGTAGTAGTGAGCCTCAGGCAAATGGGGTAGAACAGCGTGTTGATTGGCTTCGGTATTGAAAAAGTGCGGAAAATAGCCTTTGGCCATTTCTGTCATGCCAAACGTTTTAGGCATGCGGCTCAAAGGCATAGCCAAGTAACTCGTTGAATCTTTAAACTGTACTTGTCCCACTTGCATGGAAATGATTTTGGCTCCGTTCAAAGTTACTTTCGGACGTTCGGTACTTTGTTTCGTATAGTATCTCAACAGAAATTGTCCATCGTATCCCGAGAAATTGTGAGCCATCACCGTGGCATGGCGATGACAATCTCCGTAACGTTCGATATCTTCTTGGCTCCACGTCTCGTCGATAGGGTTTAAGATCCATTGGGCAAAATCGGCCAGTGTGTTCGATCCCCGAAAGATTTCTTCACGTCCTCCAGGAATCTTGCTGCAGTAAGGGCAATGAGTCAAGATAGGCTCTTGGATGCACTTCTCGCACGCTCGGTGAGCCACGCAGAAATTAGGAATGTGAATGCCAGTCTCTTGCATGCATTCGAAATCGAAAAGATGAAATTCCCTTTCTTCTTCTGGTCATTATCTTCTTCTTCTTCATGTTTGGAATGGTATTTTTGAATGTAGCATTGGTGTTCCAAGTCCACGGTTTGGCGACAAATGTGACATAGCTTCTTTCCTGAACAGACGTGCGCCTTGGCACTGTTGGTACGTATGCCTTGTCCACAAGTAGGGCACAATCTCAAGAGCTGACAAGCACATTTCTGCTATGAACCTTGCGTCTTTAGGTGTCGTTGGTAACAGGCAGGACTGACAAACGTGCGCTGACAAGCAGAGCAATGCACTCGTTCTTGTCCTTCGTCCAGACAGGGTGTAGAAGCTAAACATCCTCAGCATTTCGATCCACAATGCTTGTGTTGCTCTCGATTGTTATAGCCATAGTCACATTTCTCACAGTAATAACTGTATGACAGGAATGCAGTGATACTGGTAATGGCATCAAAATGTTCATCGTGATGATAGACGTGAATGTATTTTCCGTCTTTAAAATCTTGACCTCAAAACAACAGAGGTTCGCGCACTTCTTGAGGGTGAACTTTCAAGGTGTAACGTGGAGCCAAGACGTCTTGCAACTTTTGCATTTCAGGAATGCCACAGGGTGTGTCTTTAGCTAACCCCGCTTGCTGTAACAGGAGTTCTGCTTCTTTTCGTTGTTTGGCTCGGTCCGATTGTTGAATAGTTTTCCAGGCTCTTTTCCATTCTACCGTATCGTTCTTGTCGGCATACGTTTGTCCCACCACGATGGCACGGGCTAAACACATCTTGTCTTTTGGATTGTTAATTTGGACGAGACTACGCTTGAGGTTACGCAAGTTGTCTACCAACATCAACTTTTTTTTACCTGTCCCTTGGGGAAGAGACACGTGGGTCATGTACAGTGTCGCTTTTCCGTCCGTGATGTGAAATTTGTCGTTGGATTGTTGTACGTGTTGAATCTTGTCCATGATTTTGGAAGGTGTCAATTCTGTTGGACTGCTAAACTCGATCAAAACGGGAGACTTCAAATTGTCGTGATGAATAGAAAGTCTCAAGCGATCGTCTTCTTTGGCTTGACATTGCCGTTTTAGTGTGGTTAACAAAGAATCCCACACATCGGTGATGAACCCTTCTGCTTTTTCCAAGGGTACGTCAGACTTGAAATCTTTAAACTTCACTGCGTACGTGTAGGCCGTGGTTCTAAATTTTCTGGAAGAGCGTTTGTCCGTCTCCCGAATATGGTAGTACTTTTCAGGGTTTACTGATGGTAATGGACTTTGATTTGGTGTAGACTCTTTAGGCTTCGATTCTGGTTCACTCATCTCATCTTCAAAATCGCTGGCATGAATTTGTGCCAAGACTTCAGCTACTGTGCGAGGCGATAAATCACGTTTCTGCCTCTTACTTTCTTCTTCTTCTTTCTTTTCGAAATGATGCGATCGTTTCATCTTGACGGCAAAAAGTCAAATGACTACCTGTGAAACACCATGAACCCTATATATCTATGTCAGACCAGGGCATATATAAAGGGCTAGTGACTCCCCTCTCAGTATTCATTTCGCTCTCAAGCCGACCAGCACAATGGAAGAACCCACACAGATCGAACTTCTGATTAGAGCATTGCGAGGTGTGATAAGAAAGTTTTCTTCAGACAAGCCGACGGACTACTCTCCTTCCTTTCGAGATAAAAGTCAAGATACTTGCTATATCTGTCAAAAGAAAGGGCATTGGGCTACAGAATGTCCAGACCGTCAAAGAAGCAAGGCCAGTGTCAAAAGAAACAAAAGTCAAGATACCTGTTATCATTGTCAAGAGAAAGGACATTGGTCTTCAGAGTGCCCTAAGAAACAACAGGAGCAGGAGAAGGAGGAAGAAGAAACAGAGGTGACCTCGACAAAAGAAGAACCCCGACACGTTCAGAAAGAGAAGACAGAAAAGAAAAGAAGACGAGAAAAATGTGAGGAAGAAGAAGACGAAGAAGAGGAAAAAAAGTGTAAAAGTGAAGAAATTGAAAAAACAGAGAGAGTGAAAGAAAAAAGAGAAGAAGAAATCTATGAACTTTTTTAAAAGTGTTGTGTTGTGTTATGTTGTGATATTGAATTGTAAAAAATTTGTAACAGAATAGACCAAACTGAAAAAAACGTAAGTGTCTCTTGGTTTTCATTATTTAGAAATAATAAGGACCTACACTCATACACTCACAACACGTACATCATAGGGTTAAAGAAGGGATTTTGAGTTTTAATTGATTTTGGCAAAATGAATAGTCACTCTTTTCGAGAGTATTGGGTAGCCCTGAAAAGGACTGTTGAGTGTTTGTTTTTTTCCTTAGAACAAACTCAGGAACGAGAATCAATTCGCTTTAACTGTCTTAAGCCTTTGCCACGGCCAAGGCCTACTTGTGGACTTGCTCCTGTCAATGATCTAGTAGAAATCACTAGGGGTGGTATCTCTGGTGTAGTCACAGGGTTAGGTTGTTTGGCTCGGGAAGGTCTTTTTCTCTTGGGTCGTAATAAAGAAGTCTGATACATTTGTTTCAGACTTCTTAACTCGGCCAAAATGTCCAAGAGTACCGTGACCGTTTGACTTTCGCTGTTCTCCTTCTCTCCTAGACTTTGTTTCTTCTCTACTGCTTCTTCTTCTTCCTGTCGTTTCCTTCTTGCCTCTTCTTCTTCTCGCTGTTTCTGTTCAAGAAGAAATGTTTGCTCTGCTTCTTTCTGCTGCTGTAAAAATTTCTCCAATTCTTCTTTCTGTCTTTGTTTAAAATCGTCGACACGTGGTAAAGAAGGAGAAAGTGGCGAAGGTACTGGTACCGGAACAAATTCTTGGGAAGAAGATAAAAATCTACTAAATCCCAGTTGAAATCAACCTCTTCGGGAAGTAGCACTGTGTTCACTTTGGTAGCTGCTGCTGTACCATTACTTCTCGTCTCCACAGCCGGTGCACCCCAATTCATTGTCTTCTTAGGTTCCGTCATGTTTCACAAAACAATACCGCATCGATTCACTGCGCACAGACGCTAGTGTGCCTATATAGGAAATGTGACGTCACAGGTAGCTCTCTTCGGATTGGAAGACAGACTCCGCGAAGTGACTGAATTTTGTAACGCGTGTTGGGATTGGTGAACCCTTTCAATCCGTTTCGATCCGGTCTTCCACTATAAATAAACGCGGTTCACTTCATTCCCTTCACCTGTTCTCGTCACAGAGAAGATGTTGATAGACGTAGAATCCTCTACTTTGGTATCCTCAATGCTGTTCCGTACAGACTTACCCATGTATGTGAAAACAAAATGGACTGTCATCCGGATCACCGGTGCCACTCTTTGGAAAAGAAGATGTTATGTGGAAAGATAACGCTGTCTTAAGCGGACTCTCATCTACGGACCAGAAGTGAGACACAGTTTAAGACAAACTTTGAGAAATTTGAGGAAGAAAAGAAGACCTATGCGATGTCCTGTATGTTAACGGAATAGTGTTAACATCACATAACAAACAACGGCCCTTTTCAGGGCCACTTCCAATGCCTCGAAAAGATCTTAATTTTCATTTGGTCTCCACCCTAAACGAATATATATATAAAACCCTTCCTCTACTAAAAACACGAACGCTCTTGATTCGTGTTTGTCTATAGCCCTCTCTCAGGTAGCCTGACGTCACAGTACTTCTCTTTTTGCTACATTGTTACCAGTGTGACGTCATGCCACCTGTCGCTTATCGCTATACAAACCCACAGTATACTAGTCGCCGCTCTACAAAATTTCCATTGACGCTATACAGGCCCAGGGTGTGCTAGTCCCTCTACCCAATTTTCCATTGACGCTATACAGGCCCAGGGTGAGATTTTATTTCTTGACGCTATACAGGCCCAGGGGGGGGTCTGTAATGCTAATTCCCATTGACGCTACGGTAACCCCATATACTACTGATATATACGGTCAAATCAGAACGGAGAATTTACTATAGTCAACATTCTCCACCACAGAAATAAACCCAAAATAATAAAACAACCCAATCCCTTATCACAAACATCACTAACACACGGACGGACAATACTAGACTGAACAACTGCAGAAAGGATCAACAATTTGCCCATTCGAAAAGATATAAAAACTACACAACACAATTTGCCTGACAAGCATCAAAGCAAGGGGCAGTCCAGGACGCACAAAAAGGATAAATATTTATAACAGAAGAAGCTAATAAAGATGACACCAATTCTACGCCATTGGAGTCTACCATCAATCGATAAACAGAAACGGGAAAATGTACAGAGAAAAGATGTACATTACCACTCAGTCGCAACTAGCCACTTCAGAAGACGTACATTGCCACCCATCAACAACTTGCCAATTTGAAAAGATCAACAACTTGCCAATTCGAAAAGATATAAATAACTACACAACACAATTTGCCAGACAAGCATCAAAGCAAGGGGCAGTCCAGGCCGCACTACCTGCTGCCCCACAAACCCCCAATATACCCCACCGGACAAGCATAGCATACCCCGGACAAGCGTACGGACAATAATAAAGGCAAGTGGCAGTCCAGGGAGGCCTACCTGCTGCCACACAAACCCCCATCCCCACCGGACAAGCATAGCATACCCTGGTACGGACAAACTCAAAGGCAAGGGGCAGTCCAGGAAGCTCTACCTGCTGCCCCACAAAACCCTACCGGACAAACACAGCGCATCCATATCGAGTTGCAGTTAATCCTCGCAAGAAGGAGGTATTGCAGTACCCAGCTCATAATGGACACCAAACCCTCTCCTCACACCTCCCACAAGACAAACAAACGGGCACAAAACGGGTGCTAGGGAAACCATACTAGCATACACCCGGGTGAGATCCTGATAGTCGCAAGCCTATGCTGACTCAACAGACTCCTTACTAAGACCCCCGTTAAGGTGACAAATGTGGGGGTTGAGAGAGAGGGTCCCAGTTACCGCAAAAACCAAGGGTCTTCAATTTGGCTCATGAAGACCAACTACAAAACAATCATGATCCTTTCGATCACACGTCCAAAACAAAAACTACACATACACCAATTAGGAATAATAAAAATGGGAGGGCAAACCTCCTCCAGATTGGGAGATCATTTCGGAAAACGGACAATTACACTATGTACACAAAATTCATATTAATAAAATACCCAATGCACCAAATTCATAACTCAATGAATGCTCGACCAATTGAATGGGTGGACTACACAACATTGGTATAAGGATGTCCATTAACACAACTGGACCAGATATGACACTAAATCCGAACTAGCCGTTGGGTCGGGGCGCGTGGTTGCGGGTCTTGGTGTGCCCTGTGTGGCAAGAGCGACTATAATCCTTCAGTTAGGGAGGGAGTCAGCATGAAGAACTAGAGGTATCAGAGTTCGATTAAATGTAGTAAAGAAAAACCCTCATGCTTGTGACTAATTCCCCATATAGCGCAGTTACATCAAAGGGGCGCTACTACACTATCTTAAAGTGTATGACAGTCTTTGTACAAGGGGAATGTAACATTTTGGTGCTATCTTAAAATATATGTATGACGGTCTGGGGGCCAAGGGGAATGTAACATTTTGGTGCCATCTTAAGATGTTTGACAGTCTTGTTACAAATGGAATGTAACATTTTGGTGCTATCTTAAAATATATTTCAGTCTAGAGACAAGGGGAATGTAAATTTTGGTGCAGTCTTAAAATGCACAATGGTCTGGGGACAAGGGGAATGTAAATTTTGGTGCAGTCTTCAAATATTTGACAATCCGGGGACAAGGAGAATTAACGTCTATAGGATTAGCATTGAAGGACACTCTGGGGACAATGGAAATCTAATATGGGGGTGGAGGAGGGCATTCTGTGAGCAATGGGAATTTAACACTAGTGATCAGTGTGGGGACAAGCAGGATTTAACCTTATGCTACCATCTTGGATTGGGTCATTATGGGGTTCTATGGGAATTTAATGTTATAAATATCCATAAACTTAACACTGTGGCATGGATGAAGGAAATGGAAATTTAACATTATCTATGACACCATGGGTGGAGAGGAATATGCAGTGTTATAAAGCTCCCTAATAAATATGATGATCATTACCTACAGATGTGGATAACTAATAAGATGTGGTTGATCAAATTAGATTGTATATAAATAAGTAGGTTCTAAAAGAGATAATTGCACCCAACTATTACAAGTTTTGCATGCCAAAATTACTTGTGTAAATAAGTAGCCTTTACATTGATAATGTCACCCTCTATGACCAATATTGTATACCCAAGTTACTTGTGTAAATAAGTAGCCTTTGACATTGATAATGTCACCCTCAATGACCAATATTGCATACCCACATTATGTGTGTAAATAAGTATCCTCCAAAAGATAAGTGCACCTTCTAAAACAAATCTTGCTTGCCCAAATTACTTGTTTAAATGAAAATGCTCTGACAGAGAAATATGTACTATCTATGACAGGCTTGTATGCCCACACTACTTATGTAAATAAGTAACATTCAGATCAAAACGACACATTGCCCATCAAGAATTGTATGGAACATATTGCCTGTTTCAATAGGACATTCATGGCCGAAGGACACAAAACCCATTTTGAACTGAATAGAAGGTATTGCCCGTATTGAAACAGAAGTGGCACTGGCATCCAAATGACACACAACCCATTATGAATTGTATGGAATATATTAACTGTGAAAACTACTGGGTCTCAGTGATGTGGACCTTTGTAGTAGTACCTGGTTGACTGAAGATTACTGGGTCTCTATGATGTGGCCCTTTGTATTAATACAGTGTGCTTTTGTGTGATTTGGAATTTTAGTGTAGCTTTAACAATTTTTCAGTCATATCACTACGATGTCTGCAGTGTGGCAGGTTATAGTGATGTCTAGCACTGGGGCATTATGCTGCAGACATGTAGCATCATGTCCCACCCAGTGATATTATTCTGTCACCAGACCAGCCAGTCCTAACATTAACCTCTTAATGCTGAGCACCAAGTGAGGCAGTTGTTAGTACCATTTTAATAAGTCTTTGGTATGACTTGGCTGGGATTGAACCGGAGTTAAACCCGAGACCTCCCACATCCGAGGTGGATGCCCAATCACTTGGCCACTGGAGTGGTCTTTATTTATACATGATTGACTGTGAAGATTGCTGGGTCTCAATCATGTGGACCTATGTAGTAGTACATGATTGACGGTGAAAATTGCTGGGTCTCAAATGATGTGGACCTCTGGTCAAGGTATTGTGTCCTCTACTAAAGTTACTGTAATGAATACTAAAGTTACTGTACAGAATACTAAAGTTATTGTATGGAAACCATTATTGTCTTATTATATGTACCATGACCTCTGATCACTAGAAACCATAAACTATGGGTTGCTTTGTTACCCTAAGTACATACCGTCCACAACGTTATGACATGGAATGTATAGAATAAAAATTATTAAGCAAAACACATATTTGAGCCATAATGACCTTCACCTTTGATTTTTGACCTCAGACCTAATAACTCTTTTCCATACCTTAAGTGCAAAACCTCCACCAACCTAGTTGATGATTCATGTTGTGGAACTTAAGGTAATATGCAAAAACATTTTCCTTCATTCAGTGATCTTGATCTGTTCCTCCGTACAGTAAGTGCAAGAGATCCACAAAGTTTAGTTCAGGTCTGTGATGAACAGCTCACATTATTGTGAACAAATATATTTATATTTTAGTCACAGTGATCTTGATCTTTAACCTTTAATCTCAATAGTTTAATTCGTCTTGCTTATCCTTAGTGTAAGCCATCCACAAAGTTTGTTAATTGCAGATAGTGGAAAACTCGTACTATTGCATGCCACCCATTGTTCTTATTTTAGTTAGTGACCATGCCCTAAGACAAAATCAATATGCTTCCATACCCCATGGGCAAGCCATCCACAAGGTTTGGTAACTGCAGTTCCTGCAAAATTGGAAGTCCACCACAAAAAGCATTTTTTATGTTTTTAATCAGTGACGTGGACTTTGGTCCTCAAATCAATTGAGTTTTTCTCTACCTGAAATGAAAGCTATCCACAGGCTGTTGGCAGTGGTATTACTCTAGAATTGAAGTTATCTTGTGGAATAGGGAAAGTTAACAGACAGGCAAATTCAGAGCATAATGCATTCTGCTAAAATAGCAGAGTTTAAGAAGGCCTTCATTAATCAACATTCTAATTTAGAGTTGCACATGGAAAACATAATGTACAAACCTGAGTAATAAATTACATTTTTGGATTTATTTCAAGATGTATTGATTATGAATCTTTTATTATATTGTTTATGGTACATGTTTACTCCATCAAAACAGATTGCATTCCTTGTAGAATTTGTCTCATTTTGAAATGACTAAAATTGACATAATATTGTACGAGTTAGTGCTTAAGTGTTAAATATACCATAAATATGACAAGTATTTAGTATACCCCACAATGGCAAGTATTAAATATACACCACAGATCATGACAAGTATATAATATACCCCCATAAATATGACAAGTAATTAGTATACCCCAAAAAGATAAGTATTAAATATACACCACAAATCATGACAAGTATATAATATACCCCCATAAATATGACAAGTATATAGTATACCCCAAGATAAGAAACTAAGATAATACTTAATAGTATATAGTATACCCCAAAATGACAAAGTATTAAATAAACCACAAATCACGACAAGTATATAATATACCCCCATAAATATGACAAGTATTTAATATACCCCAAAATGATAAGTATTAAATATACACCGCAAATTATGACCAGTATATAATATACAGTACCCCCATAAATATGACAAGTATTTAGTATACCCAAAAATGATAAGTATTAAATATACACCACAAATTATGACAAGTATATAATATACCCCCATAAATATGACAAGTATTTAGTATACCCCAAAATAAAAAACTAAGATAATACTTAATCATTTGCAAATTTTGATTGTATTGACAAAGTTTGTTATTTTCTTTATAAATTTAAAATATTGGGAGATGATCGCAAAATGGCTTCCCTACTTGTACAATTTCTAACATATTATACATAAAGTGAAAAATGTTAAATCCAGCGTTGATGTTAGTTATTTGATACATGATTATATAATCTAATTTTAATATATCAATACTTTAGAAATTCTGTGTTTATTATATAGAGGTTTACATTTCTGACTGTAAGTTTCACAATAGATACCATATTCCATTATGTCCCTCAATAATTATCACAATAAATATCATATTCCATCAAGATAGACATGTCCCTCTATAATTATCACAACATATACCATATTCCATCAAGACAGACATGTTCTTCTATAATTTCCAAGTTAGATGCTATATTCCATTAAGATAGACATGTCCCTCTATAATTTGCACAGTAGATACCATGTTCCATCAAGATAGATATGTCTCTCTATAATTTGCATGGTAGATACCATGTTTCATCAATTTGAAAATAGACATATCCCTCTAAAATTTCCAAGTTAGACATGCGTGTCTGTCTATAAGCTGTCTATCTATAAGTAGATACAATATTGTATAAAGGTATACATGTCTCTGTAAGGTCCCCATTAGATCAAATATTCCATAAAGACATATACCTCTCTTTTTAAGGTCCTCAGTAGATACCATATTCTATAAAGGTATACATGTCTGTCTGTAAACTTCACATTAGATACCATATTCCATAAAGTTATACATGTCTGTCTGTAAGCTTCACATTAGATACCATATTCCATAAAGGTATACATGTCTGTCTGTAAGCTTCACATTAGATACCATATTCCATAAAGGTATACACGTCTGTCTGTAAGCTTCACATTAGATACCATATTCCATAAAGTTATACACGTCTGTCTGTAAGCTTCACATTGGATACCATATTCCATAAAGGTATACATGTCTGTCTGTAAGCTTCACACTGGATACCATATTCCATAAAGGTATACATGTCTGTCTGTAAGGTCCACATTAGATACCATATTCCATAAAGGTATACATGTCTGTCTGTAAGCTTCACATTAGATACCATATTCCATAAAGGTATACACGTCTGTCTGTAAGCTTCACATTAGATACCATATTCCATTAAGGTATACATGTCTGTCTGTAAGCTTCACATTGGATACCATATTCCATCAAGGTATACATGTCTGTCTGTAAGCTTCACATTGGATACCATATTCCATCAAGGTATACATGTCTGTCTGTAAGCTTCACATTAGATACCATATTCCATTAAGGTATACATGTCTGTCTGTAAGCTTCACATTAGATACCATATTCTATAAAGGTATACATGTCTGTCTGTAAGCTTCACATTAGATACCATATTCCATAAAGGTATACATGTCTGTCTGTAAGCTTCACATTGGATACCATATTCCATAAAGGTATACATGTCTGTCTGTAAGCTTCACATTGGATACCATATTCCATAAAGGTATACATGTCTGTCTGTAAGCTTCACATTAGATACCATATTCCATAAGGTACACATTAGGTATCATATTCATCAAGGTAAACATGATTCTCTGTAAGATGCACATTAGACACCATAACCAAATCAAAATCTGAATTTATAAGCACAAAAGCATTATTATAAATAAACATTCTATTTCTGGAGAAATTACAGACAACAACATATTGACAAGTTTTGCAGAAAGATCAATTATCACTGTTGAAAGGAAATCTTAGAATAATTTTACAGTATATACAGTGGTATAACTAACATGGTAGCAGGTACAGCCATGCAGTGGGCTCCAACTGCCTTGGAGGCCTGGCCGAACCAGGAAAACAAAATAAGTGACAATAAGGGGGGTGGGGTGGCTGGTACAAAAAGTTTACTGTGGGGTCCGAGGTGAGATATTTATGCCACTGAGTATAAAGAAACCAATTTTTTTAATCATGAGCATTAAAAAACTAAAGAAATAATGATAATTGCACAAGGTGTATATTACAATAATATAAAGTATATATGACAATTATACAATGTGTGTATGACAATTATCGAAAGTATATATATATATATATATATATATATATATATATATATATATATATATATATTTTTTTTTTTTTTTTTTTTTTTT